>JAMKCH010033191.1:0-15906 GCA_023653785.1 Ophioderma brevispina
AATGTCTGGTCATTCTGCCTATAACCCCCCTCCCAAACACCCCGCAAATACCCAACCCCCTCCCCAACACCCACCCTCCCTTCCCCAACACCCCTCCCTCTCCACACCCAACCCCCTCTCCACCACACCAACCCCCTCACCCAACACCCAACCCCCTCCTCCACACCCCTCCCCAACACCTCCCATAGGCATAGTATTCTCAGTGGTAGCAAGGAATTTTACCTATCTGAAGTACCGTTTCAGAGATAACAGCATTACGCATATTAATTAGCTTCTTTGCATAAACCTAACGCCGCATATCTCCAATTACTTTCAAATTGCAAAAAAAGATGTGACCACCATGATAGTCTATTATGCAGCGCATGAATTTGACAGTATCCAATGTACCGTTTCAAAAATATAGGGTAATTACGCTGATTTTTGCATATTAATGCTCTTTGCATACTCATTTGCCCGAAATCCGCCCGGAGAAATCTAATCAGTCAAGATTCTTTCAGTCGCTTCCTTCCTCCACCAAGTTACATCATTATAACCCGCCCTGAACGGAACTCCAGAAAACTTTTAAACAGGCCTTGCAGACAAATTCCTCATAAATTATGCAATTAGACACTTAATTAGCAGATTTTACGCCACATTACTCAGGTCGAGACCTTAACCACTCCCCTCTTCTTCCACGCAAGTTACATCATTATATGCGTTACGGAACTCCAGATAAATGGTATAAAACATGGGTTTACACATTTTGTTCCACATACGGAACGAACGGACAAACGGACTATGTACTGACGAACGGACGCTGCTCATTCATAGTCCCGTCCTAATCTTCGGCGGGGACAATTAAGTCCCAAGGCAGCTAACAAACACCCATAGTGGTAACAACTGGTCTCCCTCCTGTCGCCTATAAGCGAAATCGGTGCTTTCGGGATTACCCCACGTTCGTGATTACCCCTACTCTCCCTCTATTGTAGGATGGCACATAAGCCCACTAACCATGTAATCCATTCCCCCAGGGTTCACCCCTGGGTCTGACAGGATGTTGGGGAAATGTCAAAAACAGATCAACATGTCATACAAAAAGGTAACATTTTGGGCCATACTTTTTTCCAGATGAACTAGAGTAGTCAAACTAATTAGATTGTAGATTGGCACAAGCCCCTACTAACCATGTAATCATTTCCCCACAGGGTCCACCCCTGGGTCTGACAGGGGTTGGGGAAATGTCAAAAAGGTCAACATTTCCAAAAAAAATCGTTTTGTCCCCTTTCAGGATACCAAGACTTTGCTCACTCATGGACTATATACTTGTTTCCAGACTGCAAAAATCTGATTTTTTTGTTTTTTCCCATTAGCAACACTGATAGTGCCTTTAATTGTGTTTTACAATGTTTATAGCAATTTAACCCTATTTTTGACCTATTGGAACCTTTGACCCACTTCAGATCTCACCCCACCGCCTATTGAGATTACTCCTATGTTGCCAATATGGACCCCCCACACTTGCTTAGATCCAACGATATCGCGTGGGATGCCCACGCACGCACACCCACACACCACACACGTGCACAGAGACGGCTTATCATTTCTATAGTCCTCCCTTCACCAACCAATTGGGCGGGGAACCAAACAATTTGTTGGAGAAAATAGGGTCCTATACTATATACTTGCAATAAAATGAGAAATTGGGGAATTGTTTGTTCTTAAAATAAAGAGAATGATGATGGTGTTAATGACCATAGTATGGTGTCCCCCCTCCAGCACAAGTCTCACAACAGTCACTTTTTTAGATCTTGTCTCTTGGAAAGATGATAGAAACAATTTTAAATTCCAATGTGGTTACAATTAATAATAATACTGCTTCGGTGGGCGGGAGCAGTCTCATCTTGGTGACATGTATGTAAGCTGTTTCCCCCTTTTCAGCATCTTTTGTTGCTCCAAGACCCCATATTTTTGCGTTTTTTCCCCCACAGAGGAATAACATTTAAATTCATACTTATTCATATATTAATACAACATTTACAATCATCAAGGTAATCCAGAACATACATCAGAATTAAGACAAACACACTTTACTTCTTTCTAGGTATAACCATACGCTGCAAGAGAGTGCAATATAGTGGCAGTCAACCACGAACCCTACACACATAAATACAACAACCCGTTACACCCCACCCCTTCCCAACACCCCACCGCACACCCCCTCCCCACACCCCGCAACACCCCCTTCCCACAACATGCAACACCCCACCCCTCCCTCACAACACCCTGCACACACCACATCCCCCCGCCCCAACACCCCGCACACACCACCAGCCCCTCCTACACCCTCCACACCCAAACCACCCCCTCGCCCACCCACCCCAACCCTCCCCTATGGCATATGTAGCGAGACTTTTTGCCCATCCGCGTACCGTTTTCAGAGATACGGCTCATTATGCAATATTACATTAGCTCCATTTGCATACCTAAGCGCATAAATCACCTACTTTCAAATTGCAAACAAGGCCGGTTCTCGAACAAACCACAAAGTCCCGCTCTGTCGCTGTAGTAAGTGGGAAATATAATTTTAAGATCACAGGGCGGATTGTGATGGAATAGTGGTTCTCACACCTTGAATAACCCCACCACCTTGACCTTAACAAAATTTTTTTTGGCAATGAATGCTTACTACACTACACCCCTCAAGTTTTTCATGACATAACAACCTGTGTATGACCCCACATGCCTTGAATTGACCATCACATTTTTTTGGCACCGATGTTGACCACATCACCAGTTTCAGGCATCCTACCAATAATTAAGTGATTTGACCTTTCCTGACCCCCACATGACCTTGAAATGACCTTCAAATTTTTTGGCACTGGATCTGCCCCACAACCACCAATTCAATCATCCTACACATTGAACAAGGGTTTTAGAGCACTTTAATTCCTTTGAACCTTGGCTGACCTCACCATGACCTTGAAAATGACCATGCAAAATTTTTGCACCGAATGTTGACCACACCCACCAAGTTCATCATCAATCAGTTGAGAACTCTTCTTACCTTCCATAATAGCAATAATGTCGTATATAAATCAAGGCATTTTTGGCTAACGATTAAGTAATCCCCGAAATGTAATATATTTTAAATTTGTAGAATCGCTTATGAAAGTGAAGAATAGGTCTCCCTGTAGAATATTCTCGTGGACCTGAGCGCGGTGTCAAGTATGTTTTTTGTTTTTTTGCTTTTTTTTTTAATGCCATGTTATTCTTAATATCAAGGTCTTTCAATTATTTAAAAGATTGTGTTGAGGAAAGGTCTCAAACATTATAGTAATTCAATGTGGAGTTCGTAAGAATCTTTTCATTGATTAGGACTCATTAACGGTGCCGAGAGTTTTTTTTTTTTGGGCATCCATGCGAGGTCTCAATTTAGTAGTGATTTCATATAGATTGACACTCAAAGATATCTTACCTTTTTTTTGTATAGAAATGTCTTTAAATGAAACCAAAGGTGTTTTTATCAGCTTTATAGCTTCAATTGAACATGGCTGAATTAGTGTTGCTCCTATGTAATTAGAAATTTTGCAATTTGTGTGTACCAAAGGGTCAGTTCTCGGCTTGACCCTTTATGGTGGTGATTTTTTTTGAATCAGTTTTTCACACCAGTGCCAGGGGTCGAATTTTTTACATTTTTGTGGTCATCTTTTCCAAAGGGACAGTTTTCCGCTTGATCCTTATGGTGTGATATTTTGGATAAAGCCTTTACACCAGTGCCAAAATCAGTATTTTCAACTTTTTTCGGGTCACCTGCTCTTTGAAAATCTCTCGTGCGCCTTTAACCTTAAGTTAATTGGAGGACTTTTTGATCACCTTCAAAAATCCCTCCATTAGAGTATCTCTTGTCATTCTCATTTAAAGTGTCTGGTCCGTTTTGTGTGTTCTTGTTTTATTTGATATGGGTCTTGACCACCTGCAACACTATCAGCTATTACTTGACTCCACCAATAGGCGGCCTCATGGCGGTGCGGGCTGATGTGGGCGCAGGTCGGCGCGATGTGGCCTGTTGTTTGGGGGGGGGGGATGGCGCGCCGCGAAAACTCGTGCAGGCGCTCTGGTGCTTTTGGTTGCTTTTGCGTCGTGACCAGGTGACATCTGGTATTCCCCGCCTGTTTTGGTGTGGCCTGATATGTACTTTGTGGTAATCATGCCTGTGGTTTTGATAAGGCGCATGAGTCGATTTTGGGTTTATTGCCCGCGTCGTTTTTTGGAGGCTTGAACAGCCCCCGCGTCAGAAATTTGGATTGCCGGGGTAGTTCATTATATTGAAAATTGGTTTTTGTTTTTTTTAACATGTTTGGAATGTCATATTTTTTGAGGTGGTAAAGCACTTATTCCTGGTAGTGGTAACGCTGAAGCGGGACCAGACTTTTTTTTTTTTCCTTTTTTTGCGGCCCTGCCGTTGGGTCAATCATGGATATGAAATTTGGATAACTGTAAATCAAGGACTTTCGCTAGCAAAATTTGATTTCGCTAAATTTTTGCTGAGACCTCAAGATCTTAAATTAAATTGCTGCCATAATTGATGAAGTTCATAGTCTTTTGCGTGGCAGGTTGATATCAAATTAGTGAAAATGGGAATTGCTGCCGAAATGTGGTTTGCTACGTCGCTCAAATTTTTCGTGAAGTTTTAATTTTTTTACATTAACCACCTTAACAATTAGGAAAAAAAAGTATCGATAAACCCTGAGTGACTTTCTGGGCCTAATGGTAAGCCGATAATGTTATATTGCAAGGTCCTATCCACTACTGTGGTGATATTGGTGGCTGTTATTAAAACTTGTTTGTTTTGTATTTTCACGGCAAAGTAGTGGTTTGGGTGGCTAAAATTTCATGGCGCTTTTGAGTAAAATGCAAATTTTGTCATTCTAATTCATCTAATTCTGGTGCTTGTGTTGCTTTCCTGGTAATAGGGGTCAGACCCAGAGCGATTGGACTGGGCCACCTTCAATATTTTTTTTTAATCTAATTTTTTTTAATATTTTTTTTTCCCCCTGCAAAGTACATACACAATTTACCGCTTAAAACAAAAAATAGACTCATGTCCTCGGGCCCCAGACTCTCTCTGTGTAGCCTTTTTCAGGTATTTGCAGAAACTCATTGGCACATGCCCACATGTTTTTATGTAATTTTTTAATAAATAAACAAAATTTTTGTACTTTTATTATGATATATTGTCATTCCATTCTAGTAAGGTAGCCAGCGACCCCTCATTCCGTGTTGGGGAATTCAAAATTGCATCAGTGTGAGAATTTTTATTTTATAAACATCCATGTTGCTGTTATTAAATAAAAATCAAATGATTACTGTGTATTTGTTTAAGGCTTCCATCTAGCCAACAAATTCTTTTTATGATACTGTATATGCAATATGTATAACGTCTGAAGTTGTTTCATCTGCTGTTCCACAGTTTTATTGTTGCTTCGCAATATTAGATTTATATGCCATTGTGCATTGTTCATATCATAACTGATATCGCCCTTGAGCATACATGTCCCCGAGCAAGTTATTTTATTTTGTATCCACATGTACACATTGCTTTTTTTGTATATTGCCCCTTCATCACAGGTGTCAATGGGTGGTCATTGGCATTTGAATGGCTACCCCACTGGAATCTTTCTATGCAGGTTTTTCGCGGCATTGGTGATCATGGCAAGCGTGTACAGGTGTTCTCTTGGTTACAAGAAAAGAATGGGTGTGTTTTTTTACAAGAAACTCATTCAAACTTGGATTGTGCAACATTTGTGGAAGAGGATTGGGGATTAATAACATTGTTTTTTCTCATGGTACCTCAAATGCAAGAGTTGTTTGGATTATTTAAGAAATCTTGTGACGTTGAAATTAGTAAGGTATTGTGATGATGGATGGACAGTGTCCTAATTTTAGGTTGTAAATGGGGAAAAAAGTACTCTTGATTAAGAGTTTAGGCATAATTACGATAACCCAGATTTTTTCAAGATATGCGGTTTAATTAAATGACTTGGATGGTGTTTCTATTATTTGGGGTGGAGATTTACTGTTGTGCTTATTGTTTGCCCCCCCACTTGACAAAAAAAGGTGGTCGTCCTAAAACTCATTATCATGCCGTGTGTAGAAGAAATTAGGGCATTATGGACGGTCAACCTTCTTGATATTGGCTTTGTTTCAAATGATCGTAGCAGTCGGACGGAATTTAATAGAGCAAACTAGCTGGTATTTTTTGACCTAGGACAACTGAGTTGCAATCATTTTTATTATATATATGGATACTGTACACTCCTACTAAAATATCATATGAAATTTCAAAATAGGCCTGTGAGATTACTTTTATCGCTGTGAAAAACCTTTCATGTCGGACGATTGATAGAAAAGGGTTCTACGAAAAACTGTTACGTTATGTATTTTGAAATTTCAAAAGGAAAAAATTATTCTTTACCCACGGATAATGAAAAAACAACATCAGACTCAAAGAGTACACCAACAAATGTTAATTTAAAACAATCGCTTCTTAAAGCGCCCTCTTCAAATGAGAGCATGTCGGCGGCCGGAAATCGCGCTGTTGGACGGAATGGTAATGTTGACATTTAATGACTCTGCTCTTGTGTATTCTTTTGGTATGTCTAGTAACTCACGGATATTAGATTAGCTATGGTATAATCAGGGAAAATGTTAAGGCGTGTTGTTCATTTTGATGCGCAAAAAAAGTCAAAATTCCGTCCGACATGCCTGTTCCGTTCCGAATGATTTTAATAAACACAGAAAATTGCACCATCATGTAGTTGGTTTGTGAAACATTTCATGCTTTCGGGCCTGCTTCGAACATTGTTAGCTTCAAATTAAACAATTTAACATAATTGCACAACTCTTTGGGTATGTGTTATGCAATGAATCTGTAAAACTTCACGACCGTCTCGACATGCCTTCCGTCCAACCTATTTCTTAAAAAAAACCTTTTTTTTTTGGGTTTTGATATGAGATTTTCGCTCGAAAACCTAATTGTCCAGTTCTTCATTAGTCAAAAGTTATCATAAAATAATTCTTTGCCAGTCAAAGAGACCCAAGAACTAGATCAAGTCTGCCAAATTCAACAGCTTTGTCCCACAAAATTGCAAATGTGAAAAAGTTTGTTTTTCAGCTGTTTCATATGAATTCGTATGTAGGAAATTGATGTTTTGCACTTTTCTGGGTACAGCTTCATTGTTCTTAATGACCATGTTTAATGCAGGACTTGAAATGGCCCAAAGAAAACTTTAAGAGCTCTCGTTTGTTTAAACCATCGGACGGATTAACATCACATGTCGGACGGAAAAAAATCTTGCCCCTTTTTAACTCCTCATAAAATAAAGCTAGATTTTAAAAACAATCACTCCAGCTATACTTCATAACTTCATGGATATTGTACAGAAACCTTTTGACGTTTAAATTTTATTTTGTTTTTTGTAGAAAAAACTTACGAATTTTTTACCATGTCGGATGAATTTTTTTGTTTAATTTTCTAATTTCTCTGGCGCATGAAAACTGAACACATTGGAATAAAAACAGGCTTATCATTCATGTAAATGTCAACTTTATATCACACGGTATGTTAATACAATTAATCTTTGATTGTTCTTCAGGTGGTAATATTTCATTGTTGGTGAAATTCCGTCCACATTGTCCGGAAATTTGAGTACCTGTAAAACTAAGCATTAAAATAGGTGTAACAACAGTTTTTTTATTTTTTTACTTTTATTTTGTGACAGACACATTCAAATCATTCAAAATAATGAATAAACACAATCTTACAAAGAAATTTGTAAAATTCACTACTTTGGTGACACATTTTGAAACACGGCCATTTGGATACGTCAGGAATCCTATATTTCTCGTTTTACTTGGCGTTCTAATGAAGTCCCCTATTCAATGTCGCCTGATTTCTTTCTGTATCCTCCAATCTTTTTGGCCAAATTAGTTCATGTAACATTGCACCCCTTTTTTCAATCGGATCACTCCTCAATTAATATTCATATTGCTTCACTGGTGAGAAAAGAGGCCGTTGTTCTGAAGTTCAATGTCTCACTTTTACACGAATTGAATATGTTAATCTGGTCAAGGCAGTGTATCCAAGATGTGATCCTCATGTAGTAACACTATGAATCCTGACCTCCTGTGGATTTTTTTTTAAAATGTCAGATTCGGTCAATTACCATTGATTACTCAGCTAAGGCTGCTAGGAAAAGGAAGGTTCAAGAGGAATATCTTGTTGATAGGTTAATTATCTTGAACATGTTATTCTTTAGATCCAACTGAGGAATTGCTGAACAAATTCAGAACATGTAACTCTGAACTTAACACATTGTATAAAATTAAACTGATGGTCATATTATTAGGTTCTCGGCCAAACTGGTTGGGCATGGGGAAAAAAATGCTAATTCTTTATTAATCTGGAATCGTAATTAACAAACAAAATGTTATTACAAAACTTTACTGTAATGGGTGAGTTTCTTACCAAGGGAGTGCATAATTGAAAGAAGAACATTGTATTCTCAAAATCTATATTCCTCATGCACCCATATGAGTGTATATTGAAGATCTGTTAGTTAATACCAATGTTCCTAAGCTTAACGAAATAATTGCAACTTAAGTGTGAAGGTTTGATAACCTTGCAGGAATGTCTTAACACTCTTAAAAATATGCCCAATAATAAGACCCCAGGTACAGATGGTCTGCCAACCAGATCTTATTACAGTTTTTTTTTTGGTTGAATTGCTAGTATCGTCATTGATAGTTTTAACTACTCATTTCATCATGGTAAATTATCCTCTGACCAACGTAGAAGGAATCCATTATCTCATCCCCAAGAAAAGATAAAGACCCCACCCGCCTAGATCAATTGTAGACCGATTTCGTTACTCCCACAGACTATAAAATTTCTTACAAAATGTATTCGCTAACCGTCTGAAAACTGTTTCCCCCGGACTCATCACAGTGAGCAGACAGGTTTTTTGACCCGTAGATTATATTGTGGGAAATTCGTTAGCCCAGGATGTGATTGATTATCTAAATACCAATAAGCTTGGTTTATGTTTTTTGGTTGATTTTCGAAAAGGCCGTTTGACAAGCTGGAGTGGTCATTTATCTTTAAAACCCTTCGTTATTTCAATTTTGGGAAACACTGATTTAATTAATGGGTGAAAAATTTTTATACCGATATCTCATTCTGTGTTATGAATAATGGTCATGCTTCTGTTTTTCCTTTAATCTTTTTTGGCGAGTTCGGCAGGTATGCCCCCTGAGGCCACTTTATATATTATTTGTGGGGAGATCTTAAGTTTGGCTTATGCTAAATGTGATATAACATTAACGGCATTAACATTGAAAATGATGAAGTTCTTATTAGTAAAACTTATGCGACGACACTACTTTGTATCTTCATGAGGTGAAATCTCTGTGTAGTACAATTAACGTTCTTAATTCTTTTAAATCTTACTCTGGGCTTCAATAACATTTAAGTAATGTGGCTTGTGGCTTTAGTTTTACAAGCAGTATCCTCCAGATTTTCACTTCAGGTTTTAAAATTGTCCTGTTGGCCCGATCAAGCTTTTGGGTATTGTTTTGGGCAAAAGATTGAATGAATATGTAGGAGCTAAATTTTTATACCAAAGCTTGAGAAACTCAAGAATATCGTTGAGGATTGGTCTTTGAGAGACCTACACCTATGGGTAAAGCTCACATTGGTAAAAAGGTTAGGCCTTTCGCAGCTATTTTGTCTGTTGTCCTTGTACCAAAGCCTCCTAGGACGTTTTGGTATCAACGCGTGATACGTGGATTTACAAGTTATAGGGTTCAGGTTAAACCGACAAGATTAGTAGAAAGACCATATTGGTGAGTATTCTGTTGGAGGTCTAGGGATGTTCCATTTTCCCATCATGGTTATTGTCTAAAGATTGCTTGGGTGACGGCCTTAGATGACACAATCATTGGCAAATGAAAGTGTTTTTTACAATCTTTATCTTAAACATCTCGGTGGTGATCGTATCTGGTCTTGTAATATTAAACCTAATGAGATCAGTATGAACCATGGTAATTGTTTTATTAAGGAGGTTGTAAAATGCTTGGGCTTTGTGGTGGATGATTCCGATTATTCAACTTCCGTCACAATACTATGGAATAATTCTGCTATCAGAATTAATAAAAGCAGCCATTTTTAAATGTAATTGGGTACAATAGGTGGTATAAAATATTTTAATGATATCCTGTGCGAGTATGTACTATTATGTCGTACCTGCTTTTATAGCAAAATACCAGTAAAACCTAATTTAATGGAATATTTTTCTTAATCTATGCAATTCCATTAGTTGGAAAAGAAGTGTTTTCAGGCTTTGGATGAGATTGTGTTAGTGATAACCCAATATCGGTTGCTTTCTAACATCAGGAAGACTAATAAGTTTGTAGGTGATACACAGTATCTGTGTTAAAAAGATCATCAAAATCCCATTTCTGAACTTAAGGGGTCACTGTTGTTTATGATATAATCTCGATTGGGTTGACATAGCTTCTATACCGTTTCCAGTCCATCCGTATCCACCATATTGCAATATTTTCCAATTTAAGCTTTTGCACAGATTTCTAATCCGTGAAAAATGGTCTACCAAATGGGTATCATTGACTCTCCTCTTTGTACTTTTGCAACAGGAAGTTGAAGACCTTGTGCACCTCTTTTGGGAATGTCATTTACTTCTGGTCTTTTGGCAATCTTTTCAATCTCAGAAACCTTTAAATTAATATTCAATAAGCTCCCTATGAAGGAGGTTTTGTTGCGGTATTTTGGATGTTCATAACTCAAGTTTTTAAATTTTAAAAAAAAAAAAAAAATATCATATTTATAATTCTGATTCAATAAAGTAAAACCTGATATCATTACTTTTTTAATATCTGAAAGTGTGTAAGAATAATGAGAAGTATATTGCTTTTAAAAGAACAATAATAGTGCAGGTTGGAACAGCAGATGAACAATATCATTCTTTAAATGTATTGGTTGTTTGCATTACATTTCTATCTAAAGCAGGTTTTCAGGTTTTTTTTTTTTTTTATACCTAGATATTGGACTTTGTAATTTTACTGCTAGCTATATTTTTTTTTTTTCTTGGAGTGATTCAATAAATGGTAGAGCCTTACGCTCCTACGAAAAAAACAAACAAGTTTTCCTCATCCTACCACATACTTAGTGATTTGACCTTGCAAATGAACCCCACATGATCTTGAAATGACTTCACATTTTTGGCACTGAATGTTGACCACACCCACCAATTTCATCATCCGAACACAATTGACAAGGGTTATAGCAATTTAATTCCATTGAACCTTGGATACCCCCACATGACCTTGAACTGACCATCAAAATTTTGCATAGAATGTTGACCACACCCACCAAGTTTCATCATCCTATAGTCTGATTTTTATTCCTGTCCCAGTAAACGCATATTGTCGATGTAAGAATCATTTGGAGGGGGATGTGGCTGTAGCTTAAAAACTAACAGCTGAAATCTCAACTTTGTTCAACAGAATATGACGCTTTAACCCATTTTTACATGAACTTTTTGTATCGATAGTCAAGGCTTCATACCAGATTCATTTGAACAGATTGTCGTAAGTTTGAGACCCGCTATCGATTCCTTTGTTTGCCGTCAATCAAAGAACGGATAAAGGGTCACGAAATCGAGGCTAGGTGGAGAGGATGATTAGGCCACTCAATATGTGTATTGGTTATGAGTGGACCAAACTCCTAAACTCTAAATGATTGAACCAAGCTGTCAAATATCATTTTTCTGGAACAAGATGAATAAATGTAAACGGGTCAGATGTTTCTCTAGTATTTCCTTAGTGACTGTAGAATGACTTCGGTGGTAAATTACTTACTCGTATCATTTTCTTATGTTGAATGCTTCAGAGTTTGTTGAAGTTTGATGTTATAAATTAATGCAAGTGCATTCGCTTTTTAATATTTCCTTTGTGATAAAAGGGCAATTTTTAATTATGTCCTTAATCTTATCCGGTAAGGTGACAGGATTTCTATAGTCATACTGATTGGGTAAGTATACACCTCTTCAGAACGAATGGAATTCAGCGACACGACCCCAAAACTTTTAATACCTGACAGGAATAAAAATCTACCACTTAACACAATTGACAAGGGTTTATAGCATTAATTCCTTGAACCTTGGAATGACGTCACCTACCTTGAAATGACCTCAAATTTTTCTGGCAGCCGAATGTTGACCACACCCACCAAGTTTTCATCATCTAATCAGGTTGAGAACTCTTTCCTTCCATAAATAGATAATGTCTTATAAATCAAGGCATTTTTGGCTAAACATTAAATAAAAAAAGAAAAATTAAAAGTAAATATATTTTTAAATTTGTAGGAATAGTTATGAAAGTGAATCATAGCCTGTAAGAAAATATTCTCCGTGGACCTGAGCCGCGGTGTCAAGTATGTTTAAACAGAACATTTTCATGGTTTTGCTATTTTCCGCCATCGCCTTGTATTTCCACTTTATTGGGACATACCCTTTTCTAACTGCACTTTCTCGGTTTTTTTCGTAGGTAAATATTATTTCACATCTATATCCATAACCATCACACAGTAAGATTGAGCATACAAAGAGCACGTCCTCGTCTTTATTCATACAGTGGAGTTGATTCTGTAGCTCCAACAGTTTTGTAATAATAAGAATATTCCTTTGACACATATACACTTTCAGAATTTTTCATCAAGATTTCGTTTTTACGTGTTAAGGATTTCTGCCGCCCGCCCCTATCGCCAGCAACTATAGATTCATCTTTGTTGTTGTTACGTTGTGTTTTTTTATCTTATACCGCTCACGACGCAAAGTGTGATAAGTGACCGCTTTGTATTTCTAGTCCTTTGAACATTAATATCTTTTTGCCAATGTACATTCAGGTTTTCGCTAGGCCTATCTTTTTGAGTACAAATCCTATGACCTAAAATTGCACATCATTTCATACGCTATCACACATGTAGAATTTAGAGGATATAAACGGCATGAATATTTTCTGGCAACATGAATGTCAAACAGTAGGTCCAAAACCCAAGCGCAATAGCGTGGGGTAGCCGTCGGCTTACCACGCCCAAAAAATTTACAATAAAGGACATCAGCCCTCGGAACACTGTCACCCAGAAAACCCATATTTGTTTTTGAAACTTTTCACCCAAAGACTTGGTTTTTATAAAATTTTGCCAAAAAAGTCCAACCACCCAAAGACCCCTGTTACACCGTGTTATGTAATAAAATTGGTGTGGTGGTAATTAATAACCGACGCGTAAAGCATTCATTTGACGTGTTATGTAATAAAACGTGTACGTAATAAAAATTGACGCGTAATGTAATAAATGATGAGAAGTATAAAAAATTCCGTGTGGTAATGAATAAAAAAAATTGACGCGTTAATGTAATAAACATGACAATATACTTCGAATTTCACATTATGTTCAAGCAAATTAAAATTTCTATTCACCCAACGGCGTATCAAGGGGCGTACTAAAGTTGCGCACAAAAAAAACCTGATCAGAGTACTTTCCGGATAATTTTATTCCACCGCCCCCGGTTTAGCAGGCATGCAAGGTACCTCTGTTTTATTGAAACTAAGTTAAACTTACGTGTAGAGTCTTATGCAATCCAGTTGGTGTATGGGGTGGGAATGGCGGGAAATGTGTACCCTTCGAACTACCTCAGAAAACACTTTGCAGGTGGTTTTTTTTCAAAACTCTAGTCATTGGTACATAAACACCACCATTACCAACAAAACTGCGAAAAAATAAAATTGATTGTACCGATTCAAAGTGGCAATTCAAAAACCGCTTTTATAACGCGCAACAAATTTACCCGCCAAAAAATGGAACAAAATGGTGGCTCATAGTAGGACAACATAAATACATTACATTGCTGAAGTACAAATTTTAAAAATTTAAGGGGCAACAACAAGTTGGGAATAGTTGCTACAAAAATGCTATTTTATGCTAATTAGGCATCAAAACCACCATGGCCGATTTTTGTTTCAACCAAAAAATAGGCCGCCCAATAGGCAATTACATAAAAAGTGGCCAAAATCATTCAGCCACGAAAAACAAAATGCCGGATCCACATGGACCCCTCCCCCTTTGATACACTTAGTGGTTAATACTCGTTTACGGGTGGAGGGGGGTGCTACGCCTTGCTAATTAAAACCCCTTTTCTGGTACCATTTTATATTGTCAATTGATTAACACTCCTTTATAATGAAAAAAAAAAAACATGCCACCAGGGTTATATATAGGTAGGTACAGAGGATGATCCCAAAGTGAGGGACAGAGGGGGATGGC
Organism: Ophioderma brevispina; assembly: GCA_023653785.1. Lineage (NCBI taxonomy): Eukaryota > Metazoa > Echinodermata > Ophiuroidea > Amphilepidida > Ophiodermatidae > Ophioderma > Ophioderma brevispina. Next base: position 14,381 of record JAMKCH010033191.1, read on the forward strand.
CCACCCCCTTCGGAAGAGAAGTATGCAACATGCCTAGTACGATACAGGAAATCACAGGACACTTGATTTTCGGTACCAATGGATAACTATGGCCCTCCTCTTCGAAAATGAAGTACCAACATACCTAACATCCAACAGGGTATTTAGTATAGTAAAGTACAGGATGATCCCAAAGTGAGGACCGAGGGGATGGCCCACCCCCCTTAGGGAAGACGAAGTATCAACATGCCTAGTACGATACAGGAATATCACGACACTTGATTTTGGTACCAAGGATAAATATGGCCCTCCTCTTCGAAAATGAGTACCACCAAACATGCCTAAAAATACGTCAGAATGACATCATGAGTTCATGTCAGCAACTGTCAATTTCCATAGGACACAGTGTAAGGGGAAAATTTAATTTTTCACCCAACAAAGTAGGAATATCCGATTTCATACGGTTTTTGGCTGCTGCTGAATTGATGGGAAAGAATAGTCTTATAAACTTCAGAGCGTAGTGCTAAATGTTTTCGAGTCAGTAAAATGCGAAAAAAAAATCAATTGGTCCAAATTATGGGAATGTTGGGCTATTTTAATACCATGAAAAGAAAAAAGCACAACTCATAAGCTATCCTGTGGTGCTTAATGATAGGAATCGGATGTTCATAAGGAAGAACACAGGAGACGCCCCCATTCAGGTAGACCTAGGGTAACAGGTATAGTATTGAATAGCACGTGGATGGCATGATATGTGTGTGTCGTTCTTGGGTGTCCGTCTGACGATTATTGGTTCTGGAGTTATTCTCCAATTCTGTCCTGCGTGGAGTTGTAGTAATTCTAAAGTAGTTCATCTGTGAAAAAAATTTAAAGAAAGAAGCTGGATTGCAACTGATTTTGTAGGAATTGGTGTCAACATTTCCCAAAAAAGTGAGTTATTAGGGAGTGGGGAAGGAAAATGGTTTTTCGGGAGTAAAGGTTCAATACAGGGCAAATTTTTGAAATTGATCCAATCATGTGACAAGTATACCAGTTAATAGTTTAATAATAAGGATTCCAAAAAGCCGTTATAGGTTGTTCGGCGGCCGGAAGTTTTGGGTTTAGTTATAGGCTAAAAACAGCCAAAAATCATAAACAATGGCAATTTTCAAGTTGTTACATGGGTATAATAAAATTTACATTATTCCAGATTTGGATAAAAAACGGGTGCAAATTATAGCTGAAGCTCATAGGATTAAAAGAAGGAAATAAGTCATAATAAAATCTGCCGCGTAATGTAATAATATTTTTACATTACGAGGCAATTTTTATTACAAAACATATCCTGGCTTTAGGTACACAACGGGCCAATAATTTATAATTATATCGTCCTTTTTACGCGAATATATTGCGTTATGTCTTTGTGTTAATTTAATTAATCGAAGCGTAATGTAATAAAACTTGCCGTGTAAGTAATAAAACTGGTAATGTAATAACATTTCGCGGAATGTAATAATATTTTATTACATTACGCGGCAATTTTTATTACATTACCTGCTTTATTAACA
>JAMKCH010033192.1:0-27099 GCA_023653785.1 Ophioderma brevispina
TTACACATCATGATTAATTGGGTGAGATTTTGTATGAACATTTACTATGCCAGTTCCACAATAAATTAGTTCCATTGATGATTGTTTTTGAACTCTCATTTCATTACTGTCATAATGCTTTACCCCGTATATCGTACATAACATAAATCTTGCTTAACTGTATAAATCCCATTGGAATGGACAAAAAAGAGGTGTGCTTACAAAACTTGTCATATCTGGCTTGTTTTTCAGTCGATTTTTTTCATTTTTCAACACTTGGAAGTATATTAAATTCGCTTTATTAAAACAAAGAAAAATCTACGATTCAGTGATTTCATCAAGGTCAAGGTCATCTGCAATGCTTGCACAATTTTTTTTGATTCACGTAGTATTTTAACAGAATCTATATATATTTATTTTGTTCATTTTACTTTTACTATGTTACGCATTTTTGACCAAAAACAATCACATGGCATGAACTGCAAAAGACGGGTAATTTCGCATATTATGCAATACGCGTCTGTGCTATTCGGCGCGCGAGAGCAAAGGTGGGAAGTAATGCGCGTATCAGAAATGCCTTGATGCATCGATTCAATGACGCATACCCAGGGTAACTTGTATCCAATTGTAGAATGGCTGCCCACGTGAGTTGCTTTTGCAAACAGAATGGGATTTTAATTTCACGATTTGAGCCTCGTTATTGTTGAATTTTGATCATAAGAATCCAGATGAAGTAATTTGACCTGATGCAGAAGCAGTGTGAAGAATAAGAGATGAAACGCTTGTGTTTTGGAATTATAAGGCTATATTTTGTAGCGAAACGGCACAATATTGGACAAAATGCAACGGTGATTCTCTGTGTTCACTTACAGTGATCTATTCTTGATTTCGGTCCCCGTTACTCGAACTACCATATCAGCAACGGTAAGAAATGAAATGCATCATACGGAGCATATCAAAATCTAGGGTCGGTATTTTTTAGTTTTTCATTTTTGGTTAAAAATCGTGATTTATGTCAACCTTTGAACAATCCTGGCATTGTTCTAAATTGAAACATGCGGATTTTGGCCTTTTTTGGCAAATAATTTGAAAAATAGTGCAGAATTTGAAAAAAGGGGAAATACCAACCCTAGAACTATGACTCTGGAATACAACAACAAACAAGGCACATTTTTATAAAATTTCTATATTTTTTTATTGGGAACCCCCCCCCCCCAAAAAAAAAAAATGAGTGAAAATCTCCATTTTTATGATTTTCTCAAAAAAATACATATTTTGGGGATTCCTTGAGTCATTTCCTTCTCAAATATGTATACTTTAATAAATGTTGGAAGAATAATTAAGAAGATACGGCAAAAAACAGTTCCTTTGAATTCCTGACTTAACACCCCCTTAATATAGGTAGGTGACCCTATCGACAACCTTGTCACCCCACTTTACTTTTCAGTGGTGTGGTATCAGTACAAATTTAAGGTTCCAAAAATACAGAAAGTAATAAACTTGCATGATCCCCCTGGCAAGATGGTAGTATGGAACATGACCTCAGAATGACCTTTGACCATGACCTTTGACATCATCCACATTTGAAGGAACCCCTACTATTGCACTAACCCCAAGTCTGGTTTGAATCGTACTTCTACTTTTCGAAGACGACCTGAAAAACAAAAACCTAACCAAAACCTAAACATACACACACATTCAGACTTGCGCACTCTCGCAAAATCCCCCTACTGCTTTTCAAGCCAGGGGGATAAAAATGTTTCCTTTTGATGTTGTGAACAAAAACGTCTCCAAATGTAGTCAACCACATTATTGATTATCACACTCTCTCTAGATGGGCAAATATAGTACACATTTTTGCTTACTATCCACACAGTTCCAAATTCACTCAAATGTTTGAAACATATTTTTGGTGAAATGCTTCCATATGAGGGAGAAAAGATGTGAAAATCAGACCATGATTGGGTCATCACCCACCTTTGTAATGTTTAGTACTATTAGTTTGAAAACACAAGAGTGTCAATGGTGTAGTAGCTCTGTCAGTGCTTAATTTTATATAAAACATGACCACTAAATGACCTTTCAGTTGACTTGCCATCACAAAGAGATGAGGGAAATTGTACTCAAACTCAAGAAAATTGGTTTATTTATGTGAAAAACAGTGCATTTTTCAATGACTTAAAATTCAGAGGTATCAATTTTTGTATCCGACGTCCAATTTTGCAAAAATATGTCAGAGCCTGCCGATTCTCAGCTGATGAAAGAAAGTGCCAAATTATAATGTGCATTTTACCAGTTTTTAAGAAGAAACACAAGACAAGACAAGAGTTGCTCAAAAAGTTAACCTTATCCTCCGAAATTCTTCATTGAAACTTGTAGTAAATGTGGATCACACAGATTTATTAATTAAATCATCATCGCCAATTCAGAACTTTAAACATTTGAATCCGGTACGATCAGGCGCGTAGCCAGCCCGGTGGTTCCGAGGGGGCAATTTCCTGGTAGGTGCAACAAATGTCCCGATCACAAGCAACAATTTCCTGGTCGCAGGGCAAAAGAATCCAAGAAGGGACTGATTTAACATGAATATCTGTGTTTTATTTCCCGATTTCCTCTCAAGATTTTTTTCAGAGAGGGCACTCTTTCCCCCCTTTTCCCCCACCTGGGCACGCCACTGGGTGATCAATCTCTAATTCTGGGCCAAATCACGGATCGGATCTGGGATTGGCGGGGATACTACCAAAAAATTTAGGCCATCAGATCGGCAGAGGTAATCTCTACTGAAATGACTTTGCCCACTCTCATATTCCATCCAAGCAACACACTGAAACTTCTTAAATGAGAGCATGTAAGAGACTGACTGGGTATTAAACATTTCAAAATGACGTTTATGGTTGGGGCCTTCAAGGGGAAACTTGGTTGATTTTGTGATCTACAATCTCTGAAAGAGTTAGTTATAAGTAGTTGAATTACCTTTAGCAAAAATCTCGTGCAAAGGCCTTATGGCGGCACCAAGTCTATGAGAAAAGGGCAAAAAATTAGATCATACCATTCCTGAACATGCAAAATACTATTTATGGCAGAAATTTGCGATCAAGAATGCTAGCAAACTATGGGCTACATATAATGAACCAAACAAGGCGAAACTCGTATTTACGCAGATGCATAAAACAAATATGTCCCGTGAATGTTGCAATCACTAACATAAAATAAAATGCAACACTACAACAAACCACCCCCTCCGAACACCCTGCAACACCCGACCCCACCCCCATCCCCACACACTGCAACACCCCCCCCCTCCCCAACACCATTCAAAACCTATCTCCCTCACCAACATCCCTATAACCCCTCCCCAACCCCCTACCCCATCATCCCCATCCCCTACCCCAACACTCTTCAACAACCCCACCCCCTCTTAACACCCTCAACACCCCAACCTCCGCAACACTCCACCCCAATACACCGTAACACATCCCACCCCAATACCCCGTATCACGCCTCCCCTTCCCCACACCCGCCAACACGCCAAAACCCCGCAACATCCTACCCCCTCCTAACACCCTGCAACACCCTCACCCCTCCCAACACCCCGCAAACCACTCCCACCCCCTCACCAACATCCCGCAAAAAACCCCTTCCCCTACAACATGCAACACCCTAACCCTCCCCAACAACAGCAATACCATACCCCCTCACGAACACCCTGCCAACACAACACCACATCACAAACACCGCAACACCCCACACCTCCCCAACACCCCGCAACCACCCCACACCTCCCCAACACCCACAATACCCAACCCCATCCCCAAAACCCACCCCCTCCCCATGGCCTTGTAGTCTGTGTAACGAAGGAATTTTGCCTATCCGACATTACGTTTATGAGATACAGCAATTATGCATATTTAAGTAGCTCATTTGCATACCTAAGACTGCAACATGCCATACCCTCCCAACACCCTACCCCCTTCCAAAACACCCCCACACAACCCTCCCCAACAACATTGCAACACCCTACCCATATGCAAAACAACCCACCCCCTCCACAACACCTGCAATACCCACCCCCTCCCCAACACCCCGCAACACCCCACCCACCCCCTCCTCAACAACCCCAACACCCACTCCCTCCTCTATGCCATAGTAGTCTAAGGTAGCAAGAATTTTGCCTATCTGACGTACAATTTCAGAGATACAATAAATATGCATATGTAATTAGCTCATTAGCATACCTAAGCCGACTAATCAGTACTTTCAAATTGCAAAAGGATGTTGCCCCCTGATAGGATTTCATGCAGCGCAGGAATTTTGAGTATCCGATTACCCCATTGCACAAAATATCGCAATTACGCTGATTTTACATTTAAATTAGCTCATTGCATACTCAATTTGCCCAAAATACGCCCCAAAATCTAATCAGGTGAGAAACTCTGCAGCCTGTTTCCTCCACCCACGTTACATCATTAATACGCCTTACGGAACTCCCGAAAACTTGTAAACAAGCCTGCAGGTCATTTTCGTTAAATATGCAAATTGATACTTAATATAGCGGTCTTTACCCCCCAAAATCTAATCAGGTAGGAGAACTCATCAACCCGCTTCTTTCACCCAAGTGATCTCATCATTGTCGCCCTTACAGACTCCAGATAAATCGTTTTTATAAACATGGGTTAACTTTTTATCACAGACGACGGACGAACGGACGATGCTCATTTCATTAAAGTCCCCGTTCCGAACTCGTTTGGCGGGGACAAAACAATGGCCTGAAGGGAGTATCATGCAAGCAAGGTGTATATAATTGCCAAAGAATGTGATATATGACATGAAGATGGGACATGCAAAAAAGGGTAGGGCTTAGAGGCCAGAGGGGCCTAGGCCAAAAGCCTCTTTCAGAAGATGTATAGTGATTATCACAATCACATGTCTAAGAAATGCTGTCATTAAGTCTAGTATTCTCAGAAAGCAAAAGACGGAGACTCCATGGCGGATTGAATCAACTGAGCATTATTTTTAATAGGCTGGCTATGTCAACGAAAGGACATGCACAATTTAGTAACTTGGCAACACACGACGAAAAAGGTTCCTCCTGAAACAAATGCAATTTTCCACACATTTTTTTAAAACGTCCTTCAATAGAAAGAGTAGGGAAATTGCACAAAGTGAGGTCTATGCCCACCATTAAAGAGACATGAGACGTTTCCAGAAAGCAAGTGCCCCCAATTTCTGTGAACCCTGTTTTTTTTCATATTGGAGTGCTTACCAATGTATAGATCACACTGAAATGAATAGCCAATACCACAGTCTTTATGTAATACAATATTGATTTAGTAATTTCTGACGTGCATAACAAATTCAAAGCATGGTTTCCAACAGGGACGATTACGACAGTAGTCAAGTTCAAAACAAGGGGGGTTTTCTTTTTGGGCTTGTTAGTCCAATAACCTTCGAACCATTTTAAGAGGTTGTTAATAAACCAATCAAGTGCAAATTTGAGAGAAATTTTGTATCCTAAAAAATCTCCTCTGTCACTTAAATACAGTGCAATTTTTCTAGATTTAATGTCGCATACGTCTCAGTGTGCTATTCACTTAATTCAAAAACAATTCTCAGCAGACTTATAAGAAGTAGGACTATCATAGCTTATCATGCAGTTAAATCAGGGGCGGCACCAGGGGGGCGGGCACGCCCCCCTGAGATTTTCAAAAAAAAATTTAGGAAATAAAAACAGGGGTTTTTGACCAAAATTAGAGTTTTTGTACCAAAATGAGTTCTTTGTACGGTTTCCCCCCCATGATGTTCGCCCCTCCTATGATTTACCGTGCGCCGCCCCTGGATAAATTGAACTATGTACAACTCACACCAGAACATAAATATCCCCATTTACCACTAGGGCAGCATGATGTGAAAACAACTGTGGGGAATATCTGGGTCCAGTCGAGTCAGAGGTAGTTCACATGGTATTTCTGGAAATCATCCAAAATGTCCCAGCTGTGTGTTCCTCTGTTAAAGAAACGCATGTGTTGATCTGGACCACATATTGAGATTGAGCGTCTGCAGAAAAGAAAGGCAATATAACTCAGCCCTAAAATTTCATTGTGGTTGAATTGAAACGGACCTTTAGCAATCGTGATTCAATGAAAATCAGCCCATACCCAGCCAATAAATAAATTTGACTTTATCTTTTGTTGAAATGCAAAAAAAACAGCCATACAACAATCTTGTATATTTTAAGGGCCCATCCATTTCATTTAAAATCACGCAGGAATTATATGAAATGCTGAACATGTCCATAGCTATAAGACGTCACAATGTAAGGTTGATTTTCAAACTTTGCTAGTAGAGTGAGGAGTCCCATCCCCAACTTAACGAAGACACTTCAGTGATTCACCCGCCGAAAGAGTTAAAATATTTGAACTGTTCAAAAATAGCTTAAATTGAAGGAAAAGTCTGTATATATCCGTAAGTTAGTTTTCCAACTGAAGAATTGCCGAAAAAGGAAGGAAAACGGTCAAGTCTCTCAAAGATCTGACTCTCCAAGGAAGTATGTGTTTGTAGTAAGCAGTGTCCGTCGGACCGTACTGAATAAATATCAGATTCTGTGGCTTATTATTTACTTCTGGTCTATCATTTCCAGGGTATCTTAGGGTATCCGACTTGTTTAAGACATGCAAAAATCTGATTTTTTGAGATTTTTTCGATTTATGATTGTAGCAATCAATGATACTGCCTTTAATTGACCTCTCAACCAAAAATCATTCTCACATAAAAGTGATCTGGTTCTTTCAAAACTGGATTTTTATATTAAATAGTAAATATAAAAAAAGGAAAAAAAATGAAAAAGTCATATATAAAGGCTGATGTTTTGAGCTAAAGAGCATCAAAGATTTTGCATTTTTTTCAAACCCGCCAACACCTACTTCGAATTTTACAAAATCTTTTACCAATGAAATGGTTGTTACTAGTCAAAACGTTACGATTATTTCAATTTCATTTTTTAAAAGACACACTATCAACGTTTTATCACTCATCTAGGAGAAGGATGTAGTGTGGTTCCAATGGGTACAGGTCATGGTGTACAATAAACACACTTAAATACTGGGATATTCAAAGGAAAGGCGGCCCTTTTTATGTCAAGTGGATTTGCCTGATACACCGTATAGAAATTCCCATAATCAGAAAAATGTACTGCTTCGTGTCTTTGAGCAATATGGCCACCATTTTTGAAAGAGCGCCCCCCAATTTTCAAAATTTGATATTTTTGACAAGTTACGTTGGGGAATGTCTAGGAACTATACCTGCGAACGAGGAATGCTAAAAATGCGTTTTTATCACAAAATAAGGGATTTTGTAATTAGATTGGGATCCCAGATTGGACTTACGGGCAGAGCTGGAATGCTTCGTTTATGTCCGTCCATGATGAAATAGTGCCACCTGAGGAAAATTACCTTAACTTGACTTGCCCAAAAACTATTTTTAAAACAACTTACTGGATGGCATGACCGTACATGGCGCTATTCCCGGCTATTTCATATTGGAAACCGTTTCCAGCAGCCGTTTTGAATTTTAATGATGTCATTTGTGTGTGATAAAAGTGGCGCTTGTGGTCTCTAGCGATTAGCGAGCTTACCTCATGGTTGCAAAGCGTCCTCGGATCGAATTCAGTGGGACCCCTTGCTGGATTTAATTCGGAACTCCATTGGGATTTGATTTGTATAACAGATATTGATTAAAACTTAATTCCACTTTCTCCACGGTTCATTTGAATGGGGCAAATGTACCATGAAAGCTTGCACTCCCCATCCGGTTGTGTGTTTTTTTTTGTTTTCGTGTAGTGTGTTGAATGTTGCAACATGGCGCTTGTTTAGCTGCTGCCTACCAAGTGCATTGTTTCTGTCTTAGTAATATTAAGTGTAAAGTCTCTAGCAAATTTGGACATACAGGCCACGATTTGAGATTAAAATAAACCTTTTATTAACCTTTATGATATTAGGCGGGGACCCCGAGATAATATTCTAGTACAAAAATTTCCTTCGCTTGTGCCACATAGACATTTCGAGGTAACCATTCACAGGTATAGTTTACAAGCCAGTTACCAATGCAACCGTGTAAAATCTCCAAATTTTTGAAAAATTGGGGGCGCCCTTCAAAAAAATGTGCTAATATTGCTTTAATACATGGATTTCAAACAAAACACTTGCAGGTTATTTTAGCACATCAATGCTAGTAACAAAAACACCAAAATATATGAATTTTAATGATTTTCGGATTACCAAATCGCTGATTATCACTTTAAGGGGTTGATGTGTTAGTGATCTACTCGATAAAATTTTCCAGAATTCACATATATGGTATTTACAATGGTGCTGATTAAGAATCTGAAATAAAAAATGGAGGTCACCGACTTTGTTTTTGAGCTATAGCCAAAACTAAAAAGGTATGTTGTCACTTTTTAAACCACGCAAGTCTTTGGGAAAAGTCAAAATTTGACGTTTGGATCGCCTTCAAAATAAAAACTTCTCGATAAAATTTTGTAATTTCTAAATATGTTGAGGTCCCGATGTCGTTCTTCAAAATTTTGAAATAAAAAATGAGGGTCACCGACTTACTTTTTCCATTACACGCCGAAAACCACTGAAATTTGACACTTTTTTCAATTTGGGCGTCTTGTTGGGCGGCAAGAAAAATCCGCGCCACATTCGGTGTGCAGCAAAGCAGGAACGCAGGCGTAGAGATGCACGATTTTAGTAAACGCAAACAAACGTTATCCGCGGTATCTGCACATGATACTTACCCACCTCAAAACTAAAATTCTTCCATTTGTCCATGACTGGGCTCTGAACAGAATGCTGAAGGTGTAAAGCAGCTTGCGCGTAAACAAATCACACGTCAAACTCTTTAAAAGAAAAGTGACAGATGGAATTACAGAATTGTTGGCTGACATTCTTGGCTAATAAATTGGAAAGATTTTGTTTTTCTATATGGCTAAAACCTTACCCTGGAAAGAGTTCCATATGTACCCCCTTTAAAATTCTACAAGAAACAAATCATGTTTTATTTATGGCCTTACACTAACAAATACCCTAACTTTAAGGCCACAAAATAAAAACGAAATTGTTACATGTAGAACTTCAAAGGGGAGTACATAAAGAACTTACCCTTACCCTTATGAAACTTCTTGGTAGAAATGATTCTGGCAATCGTGCAACCTCGCATTCATTCGCAAACACTTCACAATTTTTCATAAAACCATCCAAGAGTTCCTTACACTCGGGCAACTCTAGAATTTCACCGTCCATTATCTCCTTGACTTTCTCCTCTAATATGAGTCCCAGGCGAATTTTGTGCAAGAAATTTGCTGCATGGTCTTTGCGATTCTTCCAGTCGTGTTTCAGCCAAGCCACGATGCACTGAAAAATCTTCAAATACAGGAGGAAAATAAAAACAAACTTTAACACCTTCAAAAGGCAAGCCACACCAAAGAAATGACAATTTATTTTCCTTGTGATAAAAAATACATTGCGGTCCCTGGACCGCGAGTGTCTTCTGCCGTCGCGGTTTGTGAATGGGGCCAAAGGTCACATGAGGTCACCGAGGTCACCATGGTCACATGAGGTCACCAACAAGTCACCCCACCCTGCCCCTCCTCTCCACCAAGTTACATCATGGTAGCCCTTACAGAACTCATACAACATGCAATATATTAAGGGTTAACATTTTGACCGGCCAAAGGTCACATGAGGTCACCAACATGTCACATGAGGTCACCAACATATCACCCCTCCCCAACCCCTCCTTTCCACCCAGTTACACAATTGTAGCTCTTACGGAACTCATACGGCATGCAATATATTAAAGGTGCAACAAGAGATTTCACATATAAGGTGTCCAAAAAAATATTGAAAATTCTGATTTTTATATTGATGTAAAGTTTTCCATCAAAAATACCCCCACCTGAAAGAACTAAGCTGAAAAATGTTTCTTCGGTATAAAAATTGCAAAATTCCTAATTTCGTATAGGAGCAAATACAAAATTCAGCCTGTTTTATATTGAAATATGAGCAAATAAAAAGCACCTTTTTTCAATTTCAAGGCATTTCTGTAGGCATATACAAGGTAAGAATTATATTGAGGGTCTAATCTATAATGAAATAACTACAAACAACACAATATATGGACGACTCAAAATCTCTCGTTGCACCTTTAAGGGTTAACATTTTGACCACAGACACACACACAGATACACAGACACACAGACATACGACCAGAGCAATCGATATCCCTATGTGCCTTCTGCAATTCTTGCAGACGACACAAAAAGTGCCATAATGCACCTATAACCAAAGTTGCATTGCAGTTAGGCTTCAATGTTTCAATTTAAAGGTGTAAACAAGCGATTTCACATTTCAGATGTCCTACAAAAACTGAAAGCCCTGATTTTTGCACTGGTGTAAAGCTTTCCATAAAGATTTCCCCATCTGAAAGAATTAGGGACAAAAATTGTGACATTTCTAATTTCGCATTGGGGCAAATACCAAATCAAGCCTGTTTTATATTAAAGGAGCAATGAGAAATTTCTAGTCATCCCTATGGATACAAGTCAAGTCGCCCCCAAACCAACTCGCCCCCACGCCAACTCGCCCCCACAGTAAACCAAGTCGCCCCCACAGTAAACCATTTTTTTTTTTTTTTTTTTTAAACAAGCGATTTCACATTTCAGATGTCCTACAAAAACTGAAAGCCCTGATTTTTGCACTGGTGTAAAGCTTTCCATAAAGATTTCTCCATCTGAAAGAATTAGGGACAAAAATTGTGACATTTCTAATTTCGCATTGGGGCAAATACCAAATCAAGCCTGTTTTATATTAAAGGAGCAATGAGAAATTTCTAGTCATCCCTATTTTCTGTGATATGCAGTGATTTCATATAGATTAGACACTCAATAGATTCCCCACCTTTTATTTGGCTACAGAAATAACTGAAAACAAAAGGCAATTTTATAGGCTTATGTTTCAATAGAAAACATAGCATGAATTTACTATTTGTTTCTTTTTTTTTTTTTTTTTTTTTTACCCAAAATAAGTAACAGGTTCCAGCCTAATCCTTTTAGAGCGGTGATATTTTTGATAGAAAGCTTAAATTTACACCAGTGCAAAAATCAGAATTTTCACATTTTAGGGACACCCATTATTTGAAATCTTCTCGTTGCACCTTTTATTAAAATAATAACAAATGAAATCACCCTTTGTTTCAATTTTTTTTAACGACCACCCATAGCCAAATATAAGGTAATACCACATTTAGTGTCTAATCTTATATGACCAAATATATGGAGGCCTCAAAATAGTTTCAAAATCTCTTATTGCACCTTACGTTTTTAGGGCGGCACCATATTGTCCATGAAATGCACTTAAACAGCAAACATAAAAACCTTGGGTTAACTTGAAAAATCTTATGCAATTTCATGCTTGTAACTTTCATTTTGTCAGGACAGTGTGGTCTTCCAGAAAATATAAAGTTGAGAGCATAATTATATGTATCTAAAAAATCACTTAAAGGGGAATTTCTTGAAACAAGGCCTCGTCCTTCGACTTACCTACAAAAGTTTGAGATTTTTATATCATCTGAACCGCTGGCTTAAGTTAGTAATGTGCCTAATCTTAGCTGCAAATTCAATCTACTCTGCACAAAAATCGTTGATTTGTATTTTTGCAGGTAAACGACACAGAGCCTATGGGGCACTTGTGATGGAATATTTGCTCTAGTGAAAAATAAAACGAGAGCATCAAGGATGCTGGTGGCTACTCCAGAGGTGTGGCGTTGTGAGTTGTGCAATGAGGTGAAACAAACAAATTAAGTGACATTTCCATATCCTAACCGTCCCCTAACTGCCATTTTTTCCACTTTCAAAAATCACGGTGCGGACCCTTTTTGTTTTTGGAGGGAAATTGCCCTAGATATAACAAGAAAAATAAAGGGGCTACCACCTTTTTTGCGGTGATCGTCAGATTTCTTTTCCGAAAGGATTTTGGTGATATAGGCATATAGCCAGTGAAATTTGTTCTTGTAAGGCCAAAACAAAAAAATCAAGTTTGTTCCCAGTAGTGTGCCAAAAAACCTAATGCTAATAATGCATTTTTATTTTTAATTTTAAAAAAAAAATTGAAAAGGGCTCCCAGAAATTGCTCAATTTGGACTAAATGGCAAGTAAGACAGTTGCAAAATCATACTTGATTGTCCCAATTATAGTTTATGAAAATTAAAATATTGATTTTGGATCACTTGGATTCTGATTAAAAATTGAAACATTCTATCATCTGTTTTTGTCGTAACATGCAAATTCCAGTAAATAAAAGAAAAACAACAAACAAAATAAAGTAACTGGCTCCAAATTCAAAATGCATGCTGCCTTACTACTGCAACCACTTGAATCCTGCTGACGCCACTATTCCATTCAACCACTGGCTCCAACCAACCATCACCTAACCCATTGGATCCTGTATTCATCCAAATTCCCTGACTCACCCCCATCCCATCAACCATTCAAAAAACTCATCCACCATGGAATTACGGACTTTGTCCTGTCAACCACTGATTTCGTATGCATCAACCAGGGGCAGCAAAACCGCTACAAGGACTAACTATTAGGTTAAAAAAACTTATTTAATTTTTTTTGCCCAATGTATGCTTAAGGTTATGGTTTATCAGGGATTAAACAGTATAAAAATTAGATGACATTGAGGATAGGAAGGGCTTGATTGAGGCCAAAAAATGGGGGTCTCCGAAACTAGGTTGTCAGAACAATTTAGCAAGACAAATAAGCTGCGATCTCCCTCAATTCCCAGCTTACTTTTTGAGGGGTTTGAAGAAAATATTTGGTAGAATGTTTTTTTTTTTTTTTTTTGTTTTTTTTGTTTTTTTTTTTTTTTTTTTTTTTTTTTTTTTTTTTTTTTTTTCTGGCTTTGGGACATTTAAAGTAGGGGTCTCTGGATAATGTTCCTAAATGGGGGTCACCTGGGAACTGAAAAAGAGCCTGAAAATGAGAGACTTATAAAGTGGTACATAACCATACGTCCTTCCTGAATGTGAGAACTCCCCCCCCCCAAATTTAAATTAAAATCCAATTCTGTTTGTAAAAGCATCTCACATGGGAAACCATTTTAATTTTTATTACCACATTTTACCATTAACATTTAACTTCCAATTCACACACACAAGCAAGCACACACAAAAACACACACACAAATGTACACATACGCAATAGTTCATAAAATAATGACGTGCATTCATAGGACAAAAAAGAATAATTTTTTAGTTTTTTTGTTTTTTAAAACTTTCTAAATTTAAGATGGAACATACTCCATGGGTGACAAAATCATGTTATTGCAATCATACCTAGTGTAATGTAAAATACTAGGGCATTCCTATATGGAAGAACTTGTAGTAGAGTGTCAGGGGCACTCTAGTCCAAAAATAAAACAGCCAGGCCTACACATAAGCACATGTGGTTGTATTATCTAATTTGGGGGGGACTGGATGTCGCAAAAAAATGGTTCCCTGTTTCTGGTAGAGGACCCTTAAAACAATGCATGCAAAGAGTCAGCCAGACAACACAGTTAACCAAAAGAGTAGTGACTATGATTGTAGTCTAACAAGAAATGTCTGTTACAAGTGTACAAGGGTAACACTTTCTGTGATTTCTTGATAGTTATGGCCTGTTCTTGGTGTGTTAATGTATTCCAAGGGGGTGAGTGTTTTTGGGCCTAAAGACCTTTGCCTCAACTCCTTTCCATATAACGGTTTTGTTTTCATACTGTGGAGTAATGGGAACTAAAGTTTGATGAAAAGATTGATCTATCACCAGGCACTCTCTTTATAGACTTACTTCGTAACCAAAAAAAACTGATTGGTGTAGGATCACGAAATAACCTTAATATATTAGCCCATTTCCTAACATTTCACCCAATGACCATGCTCAAAAAAGTGGGAATCAGGAAGCTCCTTCCCAGGAAGTTGGCATTGGAGGGAAATTTGTACACAAGATAAAGTGGGAAATCTGTGAGAAATACGACTATCTTCCCGGGAAATTTAAATAGTGTCAACCCTGCCAATGAACTTTTGACCTCTGCAGGTGACCTCCAACAGACCCACTGATTATCCTTTAAAATGAGATAATTTGACAAAATCATAAACATAATTGAATGTTCAAGAATAGTGATGAACAGGCCAGAGCCTCTTGCTGAACAGGCACGTTTAAAAGCGAGGATCACAAACTCGAGGACCCCTTATATTGGAAGCAAAAATTTTGTTTTTTGAAAACTCTTACCTAACAATATTGTAAAAATCCTATTTGTTGTTTAACAATCCTATGGTGTTGTTTAATCGAATTAAAGGTGCGGCTCCTATCGTCTTGGAAACCCCCCCCCCCCCCCGATTTTACCAGAAAGTAGTATCCAATTTTGATATCAGGGTAAAGGGCCATATTTTTCTCTTTATCATCGAATTGAGCCCTCAAATCGATTTCATCCAATAGATAAACAAAAAAACTGTGTTTAATGGTTAACCATCAATATTTGCACAGTAATGAATAAGGACTTGTAATATGCATTGTTATACCATACAAATGCAAGTTTGTTTTCCCCACGGGTTACTTGGATGGGGATTATCGCGGGGTTCTGCATAGTGCGAATCAGCTAAATGCTATCTGAGAAACGGCGTTTGAAAGTTTGACTTACTTATGAATGAGGTAATTTTAAATGAAATAAAAGGAACTGGCTATTTTAAGTGGCGTATGTTAAAGACATGAACGGTTACTAACTGACGACGTATTAAAATACCAAGAAACAAACGTTTTCTTATTCAAAATGGCCATTGAACGTGGTCGTTGTTTGCAAACACCAAATGTTTGATTCGCTGTGCTCTAAGGAATCGAATACGTATTCGACTGCATGAATGAAACCGTTGTTGATTTTAAATGGTTGTATGGTGTGAGATTCTATAGCTACAGGTTTTACTATTTAAAATGATTTGATGAGCCGATGATGCCCCGATGATAAGAATAACGATGGCGGTTGTTGATGGTATTGATTGATGGTGGCATAACGATGATGAAATAAGAAAACATCGAGCTTGACGAGACAATGTGATGCTATGAGCGATATGATGATGATTGATGATGATGATGATGATGATGAAGCGACGACGACGGGATGACGATTGTCTAATGATGACGGAAGACGACGACGAGGACCCGATGTCTATTGCATTGTTGTTTATGTACAAACCATGCAAAAAATTTGTATAAACCGACTTCCATAAGCGGTTTTAATTAGGTTTTAAATGGGAAACATTCACTGTTGCATTATCGTTCGTTCTAAAATTGCGTCACGAAGATGCCACGATGACCAAACAAATTCAGAAAATCACAACCTTTTACAAATTTGGCTCCTTAAAATTAATATCTTTATTAGTCCCAATTGTTTTTAACCTCATTTTTGCTGAAAAAAACACTAAATACAAGAGGAAATACTTAGATGAACATAACATTGTAGTGGCAATGTTGATAAAACAATCATAATAGTAATGCATGTTACAACACACAATAAATATTGCTATAATATTCAACATTGAGCTCAGAACATATTTAAAATGTAACCGAATGTTTCATACTCAAATAAAAGATTTTTGGATAAAAGTGGTCTATTTTCGCATTTTCCTTAAATTTTCTTGCTCATGAACATATTATAGTTCCCTATCTTTCAAAGTAAGGTATATGCTTAAAATATATACCAAACTTGAACGAATGAACAATGACATGGGTAATACACTCATAAAATCTAATAAGCTAAACAGGCACTACGCTTATAAACACCCTTCCCAAGAAAATAGCAATTTGTCCTGAAGGCAAGTTTTTTTTTAATGATGGGTATATTAGTAATTATTAGTTTGCAGAATATCAAAGTTAACATCAAAGTAAATCAAAAACTTTCGCAATGTTAAAAGTCTCTTTTTTGTAACACGGTTTACTAAGGGTTGGGGTGTTAAACACCCCAAATTCAGTAATAAGCAATATAATGATTTCGTTGTTGGTATAAAAGCCCGTTGATAACATGGTCCCATTGGTCCAAATGATATTTTCCATAAAAAAAAGGTAGGAATATTGGATTTTCATGCGGGTTTTGGCCCCAAATTATATGGAAAATTACTAGTTTTAATCAACTTATAATTTTAGAGCCATACAGTGCACAATATTTAAACAAATGAACTAATAACTAAAGGTTAATGCAGTATCATTTATAGGCGAATGTCCTCGAGGTCGGAAAAACTAAATAATGGCGCCCATTATTTTTATTTTTTCCTGCCCGAGGATACATTATGAGCCCATAGAAAACCTTTATTTCTATTCTATTAACTAAAAAAATGATTTTATTTTGTTTGTTTGTATAGGTTTTAAGTTAATATGCCTTAGGCCTATTTATGTGTATTTTGTATGCTGATTAATGAAAATGAATGATAAGAAAATGCATTAGCGGCTCATTATTGCAGAATAATGGACAGTAACTGACCAATCAGAATGCTGCATTTTCAATAATAGGTTTAGTAGAGGTAGTAGAACCACATGAAATAGGGCCATTCTTCTGGATGTCACACACGTGACCAAACTTTATTTGCCTCCCATGACAAAACAACCAATCTAGCGAAAGTGGAAACATTATTCTTGGTTAGGTTTGTACAAAATCTAACCAAAAATAATGTTTCTACTTTTTCTAGATTATTTGTTTTGTCACGGGAGGCAAATAAAGTTCGGTCACGTGTGTGACATCCCGAAGAATGGCCCAATAACATGAGCAATCCCTCATGAAGTATAGAAAGGTAAATATCATCGATTGCCTTAAATCTTGATAGACCTATTATCGATTTTGATCACTGAAGTAGCAATCTTTGTCCCAGTGAATACGTATTAGTTCACAATTTATCTGTGTGCTTTGAGATATTTGGACATGCAAAGCTATCGAATACGTATTCGATTGTTTGTGAAACCCATTTTATACAAATGCGTGTTATTCGACTGCGGCTATTTTGGTTAGGAGATGTAATTTCACTTTTATTTTTGGGTACAATTAAAGAGTACATAAAATGCAACCAGAATCGACTATTAACTCAATTTGACCAAAAAATCAGATTCGACACTATGTCGTGACCACAACGATATGTGGCAAGTGCCATGCCTCCCTATCAAGTAGAAAACACAATAGCCATAAATCGAACAAAGCACCTTTAAAAAAATTAGAATTTCACCTGTTCTCCGGCTTGGTCCATGACCCTTGACCTCATCAACATATGAGAGATTCCATGTTTCACCTATGACATGAGTTTGGTTCCAACGAACTTCAACTTTTCAGTTGAGGTGATTTTTTTTTTAAAAATTACATTTTATTACACAGACACACTACACAACACACCGTACTTGCTAGTGGTCCTGCCAGCTAATGCTGGCAGCTCACAAAAAGTATCCAGAGAAGCCCCATCAACACAAAACCTGTGTTTCATTTGTTGCTGAGGTGGATGTCAACCCTTCTCACAAATCGGTCAATTAGCTTTGATGGTGGCTTTTCCTCCAGAAGTGTCTTGTTCGTAAAGCACTTGAAGGAAGTTGCCGTCTGTTTATGTCTTGTAACAACTTTTCTATTCCTAGCAATTCGGAGATTCCCATTATCTTCCTGAACTACTCAAAAAAGCACTAAAGCATCTTTGGGAGAAAGTGTTTGCTCTCCACTGGGCCTTCAACAGAAATCTTTTCAAAGCAGCTGTGCGCAAGGTAGCTGCAGATATATTGCAGCAAGAAATGGTAAATCGACAACATTGTCTAATGTCGAATTCATCCTCCCCAGTATAATACACATGTGTTAAAGTAACTCAAAGCGTGTCATCAATATCTTGGAATTTCAATGTCTTTCTTGCTGCTTTCTTTCTTGGAAATCCAGATGCAAACAGGCCCTAAAGTACGGACTAGACAGCAGCCGAGTACACTCGGTGGGCATGGAACAGTTTTCCCATCCACACACAAACACCCTTTGATTGTGACATCACTTAAACGAGCTTGTTTCTGGAAGCGTGTAGCCCAAACACAAGATCTTTATGGCTCTCGAGTTTTTCTAGGTTTTCCTTATGAAATCCAAATTTTGCTTTCATACTCTGCTTCGTTCTTCTGATGGTGATCTGGAAGTCTGACTCACACTGAGCAACTCGAAACATAATGCAGAGAGTTTATTTAAGGAATCCATTATACGTGGACAGTTACATACACCTTTCATTTGATTTAATAAAATCCTGCAATTAAATAGTAAAAAAAGAAAAGAATTATCTCGTAATTGTAGGCATAATAGGTGCAAAGCTGATAATAATAATCTCATATATTGTTACAAAAAGCTCATGTCCGGTCAGGTTCCCTTCATGGCCTGCTACTGTTATCCTTGTAACCATACACCGTTCCCAGTGCCGAATCTGTCGGTGGCAAACGCCACCCCCACCCTTCGTTTTTCTAAGGAAAAATCTGATGATGAGATGGTACTGTTTTACCCTGGTATGAATGAAAAAGAACATCGACTACAGGGCGTCAGCTCTGGGGAGCTATTGGCGGCCATCCACCATTGCTTCCTTGTATGGGTGGGCATTGTTGCCCCGCAAGTCAGGCCCACCGCCGGAAAACTTTGATTTAATTGGCGTCAGGAATGGCAAAATCCGGGGTCAATTATCGTTTGCTCCTATAAATCCTCAGAGCAGTATTGCTTGAGTGGGAGGTGTATCCGCCACGCCCCAGTTCACGGGGACAAACCGATTTAAAACCTTTGGGTTTAAAAACTAAAGCTCCCATCATCCTGAGGAGGTGGCCTTATACTTGTGGTACAGAATACACTACTTAAGTGTAGTATTATCAGATCATGTTATTGGATTATTTCAATAACATGCTAGTTGGTTCTTGAACCAGTAATTCTCCGCCCACGGTGGTTTTGGAGATATATTGATACCTTGAAATAGGCATAGGAATAGCATTAGCAACAGATGACTATACTTCATCTGGCCTGAACTAAGGAGTGACGTCATAGCTTTCACACAGTCTTAAACGTGCGAATCGCACTAAAGCCGCAGCTGAAATTGCGAGCGTACAAATACGCATGCACAATAGCTAGGCCGAATAGCTAGGTCAAAAGAAGTGTGTAGGCAGTAATTTCTTGGACATGCAAGCCCTGACACAGTAGCTCATATAATTTTCTAATTATTACTCTTGAAGTGACCTAAGCTTTACAAAGTCATTCAAAAGTTTCCATTCAAAATGATGTTCTAAAGACTCAATTTATTTGAAAATATAAAACATAAATTATTGATCCTATATTCGAAAAAAATTACTTTAAATCATCTTTTTAATTCAAATGTGCACAAATTTATTTTTTTAAATATTAAGGATCCATAAAAGGTAGCATTCAAAGAGTTCTGTGTACCTTACTTAGTATATGGTGTGAATATTGTGAACTCTCTTCATCATTAAAATGGCATTTTTTCGGGAATGCATTAATATTTTGACTTCATTCAAGAACATTCTAACCAGTTTAATGATTTTTTTTTATTATATTTATGATAACCTTGTCTGCTTTTCATAATATCAAGCTTGAGGATTTTTTAATAGTTGGCGAACTAGTATTATGTCTGGAATCAAATCTGAGACGCGTCGCTAAGTAAAATGTCATGCGTTGACCGTGTATGCACAGCTGTACTTGACCTAGTAACAAGACATCCTAGTAACGTAATACGTTTAGGCGATTGGCCAATACAGCAGAGGTCAATTGTACTTTTTTTGCCTGTGTACGCTCGGCTGCAAAATACTCACTGACAGTGGCGCAAGCGAAGCATCTCAGGATTTGATCCAGACATACACCCCCATCGAATGTGTATTACGCTTTGCTCAGTTACAACCCTCAGACACACAAGGGACAGACCATAGGATTGCAAACGCAGAATGTTTTGTTGACATCATTTTACTGTTACTTTCATTGACAGGGTAGCACTACGGTATTGAATACAAAGACTTAAACTGGACAATGTATAAAGTTGCAATTGTGTGCTGCACGCTGCACGCCAAAACATAAACAACCTGATTGACCCTCCCATTCAATGGTTATCCCAATAATGGCCCAATATTGATTGGGTGAGAAACTAACTCCTTGACATCGTCTTTGTTTCTCATGTCAACAAAACACAGAAACTTCTAAATCTGTGCGCATCATTTCCAATTTCTCTTGATTTTTCTTGATAATGAGCATTGGAAAAAATGTTCTAAGGATTCTATTGGAATTATGTGGTATCATGTCTTATGTGGTTCTAGGTAAGTAGGGCTCATATTTATTGTATTTAGGAAAGACAGAGGCATGTAAACAAATGGCATCTGGTGTCTAACACTACTAATGGGGATATGTATACAATGGTTTTCAATACACCTTCCTCTTGTTAGGGTTTATATCCCACTAACACACATTCGATCTGTGTATTCCAGACATATTAAAGACACTATCAGGGATTCATCCGGATGAGTCAAAATATTTTTAATTTGCAGAAAGAAATAGCTTGAACGTGAAGGATCGGTATATCCTCAAGTTATGTTAAAACTAAAGAATCGTCAGGATCAAGGAGAGGAAAGAAAACGGCAGTGTTTCAAAGATAGGACTCTCCATTCAATTAGTGTTGTAGTAAGTGTCCGTTCGGCCAACTAAGACTAAACCATCCGATTTGGTTTATAGCTTGTATGTTAGGGTACGGTATCTGTTACAGACATACAAAAATCGTGATATTTGATGATTTTTTTCAATTTTCCGATTTAAAGCCCATGATAGGAACAACCGGACACCCTGCCGTTGGTGGGGGCGGACTTCAGCTCTAATGTCAACTTGAGTAGTTGTTTTGTGGTGTTGCTAGGTTCAATCAATCTATAAAATGCCACTTAACCAAAACCATATTGGGTGCAACGCTGTGTGTAGGTTTTAGTGCGCGTTGTCACTGATCATGCCACAATGGTGTTGACAAATCCTTCATTGTATTCCTGTTCACTCATCCACGCAAAACACATAGCCCAAGCTTCAGTGAGCCCAATAGTTCAGTGCAGTGCCAGCTGGTGGGCACAAGTTTTGGAGCTCATACTGTGCTTAAAAAGAAGTCAGTTTAAGGACACATTTTTTTACTATAACTTTGTTAGTTATAGTCCTAGTTAAGTACGGAACCTCCTATACACAAATTAATCATTCTTAATACCAACTATCATTTTGAATTTTTTAGTAGATAAATTTCTATTTTCTGATCGTTCCTACCCATATAAGAACAAAATATTTTTTAAAGCTGTCAATAGATGCTTTTAAATCAACTTAAGTGAAAGAGTATTGTTTCAACATGAAAAGAAATATGAGAAGATAATATGTCACTGAATTAACCCATAAAAGATATTTTAGTGGCGTACAAAGGCAGTGATTTCCACACAGTGGGAAGCTGCCGTCCCCAATGCCTCACCACATGCATGGAATAATTGTTGCATCTAGTTAAAAGCCAGCCAAAAAATAAAGGTTCCAATCCAATGTTGCAAACTTATCTTGACTGGACAGCTCAGACAGTGCAGGACAATAATGAGGTTGCCAGTTGAAATTGCCCAGATGCACTTAATTTTTGATGGGTATATTTTTGTAATAAGATAGGGAAAAGGATACTGCCTTGTTTGTAAACAGGGAAATATAAATTGCTACTAATCAGTGACAGTGGCGCACAGGGGGTGTGGGGGGGGAACTGAGCCTCACTTACTCAAATGATGGCGTGATATCAATAATCAAATTACAGGAGCAAATTCTCTTGCATGCTTCATGCGCACTTCAACAAATTGATGTCATATATTTGACCAATTATTATTTTTTTTTTCACACACTTCTAGCAAAATACATCTTTGGCGGGAAAAATTTTTCTTCAACATTCCCCCTCCAAGCATTTCTTTCCTAATTCCTTGCCCCCTCCCCCCTTAAAAAGATTCCTGTGCCACCACTGCTATTAATTTCTAGTAATTTCTCTTTCATCTTCAGCACACCATTATTTCTACGACACCTTCATGACTTAAATTGCTTTACACACGATCAATGACCTCAATTATCTAGACCATAGTTGAGATTCAAGCAATAGAATTTTTATGTATCTTTTTAACAGCTGTTTACTGTCCACTGTTGCCTCATAAGTACATAGGTAACTTAATTATAAATTATTTTCAAAACTTCCAGAAACTGTTACAACCATGGCATTATGAATGTTGGTGTTTTAATGTTTGGGTTAATGGTAACGATATCATGCCCCAACATTAAACGTATTTTGTTTAAAAATAAGTTATTTAGTAGGCACACCACAAACCGTTTCCAGTAGGATAGTTTAAACATTTTGCAAATGCTTAATTTTTATTTGGGTTATTTATCAATAACCAATGTTAAAATGATTTCCAGAAATGGCTCAATCGAGCCCAATGCTACATGTAAGTCAATATTAATTGGTAAATATTTTTTGTTGTATCTTGTACCTTTTGTCAATGTTCAGAATTCAGCTTTTGTCACATATCAAATAACGAATGTGGGAAAAATGACTCACAAATCAAAACCACAATGCCTACTGGAAACACACTTTTTTGTTGTATTTATTAATAATTAAATATTATTGTGATCATATATTTGATGATGATGATGATGGGTGATGGTGGTGGTTGTTGTGATGGGGCAGATGTTCTTTGCTTTGTATTTTTTTGGGGGGCAAGGGGGCACATATTTTTCAGGGGCAAGCTATATTACAATTTGTTTAGTATATGGCCTATGTAAATCACTAATTTGTCAGGGGGAAAGAGGGGGGCAAGATTCCCCGAGCTGCCCCCTGGCTACGTCACTGCAAATATGCTAAGTCTAGCAAGAGTATAACATGCAGGGCAGCAGCAACAGGTAAGTTGCAATTCATGTAAGCTGTAGTTTTCTTACTTTGTACCGAATTTCTAAAAAAGAAAATTTTGGCTGCGAGGTGATGAAAAGTCTAAAAGTGGTTAAAAAACCTGCATTTCGCATTAGCAGCAACCCCAAAAAATGTCTTTTCACAGTTGTTTTTTTTTCACATTTCGTCTGCGACAAACCTTTTTAGTGGCCTAAGCAGAATTCGGTCAGACCTAAGCAAGCACCTAAGACAAGAAAAAGAAATTTATAATACAATTAAAAGCAAGATTAAGGATTTGTTTTTAGGCTACAAAACACAAAAAAAACATTTACAATGTCTCACAAACAACAGCAATGTGAGGAAAAAATTACGGCCACTATTTTTCAATCCCAACAGGACTCATATATGCCCTATTATTATCACTGTGTTTGGTTAATAAATAAGAGAATAGGTTGTGATCTAAATTTTTGGTACCCTTAACAGGGATCTGGAAAAATAGGTTCTATAAAAAACCATATGCAAACAAAACTTTTTCTATGAGAAAAGACAGAAGTTTTAAATAATTATGCTCATCACATCATCATCATCACCATCGCGCCATCACCACCATCATCATCACCGTCATCATCATCAGCATCGGCCGCCATCATCATCATCATAATCACCATCATCACGCCGCCATCCATTGGACCAATCCCATTACATAACCAAAATGTAACAAGCTAAAAAACTTAATTTGTTACTTTGAAAATGAGACCTGTAAAACTGAAAAAGTTGAGCAATTAAAACGGTTTAATAGGAAATAATTTTGGGAAATAGCATACCACCCATTCACCCTCTTGCTAATTAATTTGCCTACAAAAATCTACCGCCTAAAAAACATCTAGACGGGTCATTTCCTTAATACCAGTGGCGTAAATTTCCTTTTTGACATTGGGGGGGAGTGGGAATTGGGAAAAGTTATGAATAAAATGTGGTTTGCTGAAAAGATTCATTGCTAGCACATGTGCGCGCGAAGCGCCTAAATTGTGCCACTTTAGAAGCTCAAATCATTAAATATATTGTAACTTAATAACAAATGCGCGCAAGCTCGCGGAAATTTACCATTTTTAAAACTATTAGTAAATATAGGTTATTTGGGTCAAAAACACATAATGGGCATCAACATTGGGGGACTGCAGTCGTATTGACCATCCCCCTCATCGAAATATTGGGGGATTATATCCCCCATCCCCCCCGGGCATTTTCCGCCTATGCTTAATAACACTTTTAGCGTAATGCTACAATTAGGCCACACCCCAGGCATTTCCCCCGCTTCCATTTCCCGCAATGTGCCGACTGCCGACTGAAAAGTGAAATTGGAGCTGCCAAAGTACTCACCAGAATTCACCTGTGCCTCACCATCGAACTGCCAAATCGGCATATAACGGTAAATAATTCTAAAACTTTCATCGCTTGTGTCCGATTTTGTCGAATGACAGGGACGTTAGAAACGGGGTATAGAATTGAAAAATTATTACATACGGGATAAAAATCATAATGGCCGCCCAGACCTCCGAGTAGCCCATGTGACGTTTATAGCGAAATAGCGCCGCCACTGATCATAAATTCCAAGGTTGCTACACACAAACAAAACCGCTCTTTGTTCCTGGTTAATTATGCGCATGCGTACTGATGTCAAAATACCTTTTCACGTGAAATATATCTTAGCAGAAATGTAGACGAATGTCCAAAGGAACAAAAACCATTGAGGGCTGCATGACGAAATTAACGTAACGGGTGGAATTTTGATCCTAACATTTGCACTATTTGCCGCTGCCAGGCGATTCACCGCCATCTTAAAATAGACCGCTTGAAAAAAGAAAAAATGCAGGGGGTGCCGGCAATAAATACGTGATTAAAAATCAAGATAGCCTAAGTTATTGCCCTCAAATTAGAATCCAGTGCTCTTTTTGGTAGTATGCGTACAGTATACTATGCAAAACCTTCTCCTATTTCGCCAACCCAAGCTGGCCAAGCTTATCTGGTTTCCAACAGCTTAATGGCTTACGATATATACCAGAGATAAAAGTGATGATAATCTTGTTACGTATTAGCTTGAGGTTGGCACCCGAATACGCCACACATGTGTGAAGGCGAAGTAGCATGTTGTAACAATGGGTCAATTATGTCTACTGAAAATTCTATATAAAGACACTCACCTATTTCAAAACTGCATGAAGGGTGAGAGTAGACTTCTAAGCTCATTTTGTCCATTATCTTTTCGTTTTAAATTAGTTGCATTTTGACAAATGCTAAACTTCTGGACACCATATGTCCGTTCAGAGTCTTTGATCAAGGGCGCGCTGTTAGGCCAAGTAAAAAAATATACTAGTTTCTCGTCCTCGCGCGCATGCGTTTTGGCTGCCGCATCAAAAAAAGGTTTTTTTTCTTTTTATAATTTGTTTTTTCTCGAAAATGTCATCGAAAATCAGGTAAATTTCACATTTTATTTCGCTAAATTTGTTCTCTTATCAGCTATTTATGGCGTACGTCAGCACAGTTAGAGTCTATGACGCCTGTAATAAAAGTCTCTATATTGAATCTCCCTGTGGAACGTACTCTCTTTCACAGTCGGTATTTTAATTTTATTATGGTTTAGCAGTCTATTTATGCATACGTCGCACAGTAGATTCTATGACGCCTGTGATAAAAGTCTATGAATATTGAATCTCCCTTGTGGAACGTCTCTCTTGCACAGTCTGTATTTTTAATTCTATTAATTTATAGCAGTCTATTTATGCGTACTTCATCACGTAGAGTCTATGACGCTTGATAAAAGTCTATGAATGTGAAATCTCCCTTGTTGAACGTACTCTCTTTTTACAGTCGAGCTGAAATTTCCAATGAGAGTCATTTCATTATTTTACTGATTCACTATCTAGTCTTATGGCTTTGGAAAGGCAGAGAAGGTGTCATCCCTATATTGCTGAACTGTTTGAAGTATTCTTCAATTTGTCTCAATTGAATAAACCGTTGTTTTAGCTTGGATTCCGTGTCACATTGGTATCAGGCAATGAAAGGTTGATGTATGGCGAAAGAAGCCCTTAATATGAATATACAAAAATTGAATTCCCTTACAGATTTTAAGGCTTCTATTAATAGCTATATCAGAAATAGGTGGCAAATGCCGTGGGATTCATTTCTATATAAAATGCATGCGCTTTTTCACCCAACTGTTTGGAAGCTGTTGGTAGGTCAGGTTTCATTGGACGAAGGGACGAGATCGTATAGCGCGTGTAAAATTGGTCATACTTAATGACCCATAGTTATTTGCTAGAGGTGGAGCCAGTCCCTCGGTGTATTCCTTGTGATTGTGCTCTTTCTAGTGAAACTGTATACTGTGAGTGCGTTGGATTATGCGCTTATTTCGTAGAAATATTAGGTCCCAATTTGAAAATATTATTTCAAGATATTAGGCCTCTCATGTTGTAAATTTTCCCTTCAGGAGCCGATTTGTATAAATATTGTACTTTTTAAAAAAAAAGTTGTGATTAGTATTTATTTGTATGTATGTTTGATGTTTTTAAACGTAATGACATAACGTAATTACACGATATAACACGATTGTGTTGTTTGTCTTTAACTCTAAATACTCACTCCGCACTTTACAGTCCGATATTTTATTTTATTATTTTAGCCCCCGTGTATCGCCACTAAAAACGTTGCCTCAAAATAACAATAACGACTGGAAATAACGACTATCAATGTACTTCCTGGTTCTGAGAATGTTTTTAGAGCCGCCATTTTTAAATATCAGCTTGTCTTTCAGAAACGGGAAAATACCCACGGAAATCGCGTTCAATCATTGTCTTCTGCGTGAAATAGGCCATTATCTTCTCCGATTAAGACCAAATTCATCGTTTGTGAGCAAAACAACAGATGTCGTTGAGATTTTCGCCCCGATACAGCGTACTAATAATTAATGTGGTTTTCGTGTGTGTGTGCATACGATTACGAGTGCCGAATGGCACTTCATTCAGATTTCTTAAACAGTATTATGGACGACAGTACCGATGCAATCAGACTTGATGGACCTTTTCAAGGACATTTGCGAGCGGAGATTTTTGACAGTCAATCTCCAATTGATGACTG
>JAMKCH010033193.1:0-32908 GCA_023653785.1 Ophioderma brevispina
TTGTCTGGTGCTGGAAACAATTAATCGGATGGTGGAAGTCGATGTGCTCCTCCTTATCTCTTTCTTCCATACATAAACGAATAAATCACCAAACCAAAAAATCTTGGAACGTACAGCATTACATTGTATTATTCATCATATCTCAAGTTCCGTAGAAATCGATGGTTAAATTACCAATGTTACAAAACATGTAACCTTAAAAAATATGAAATGTCAAGAATTTTTTAGCTATTTTTGGACGGATTGCGTAGCTAAATCCGGCTTATGAAATTGCAATTCTATATGTAAGGACGTATTAGTACGTACGTATGTCATTTAAGTGTGCGTGTCCTGACACAAAAAGGTCAAATTTTGCCATACCTTGTTTTTCGCAGATGAGCTAGAGTATTCAAACTATATATATTGGTAGGAGGGCACAAGCCCCTACTAACATGTAATCCTGCCCCAGGGTCCTCCCCTGGGCCTGACAGGGGGGTGGGGAATTCCAAAAAAGTCAATATTTCCTAAACAGGGTCACATTTTGCCATATTTTTTTTTTTTTTCAGATGAGCTTAGAGTACCAACTTAGGTGTATTGTAGGAGGGGAAAGGCCCTACTAACCATTTTTCATTCCCCCAGGTCCCCCCTGGGTCCTGACTGGGGTGAGGAAATGGTCAAAAAGTTCACATTTTCAAAAAAAAGTAAACATTTTGCCATATCTTTTTTCTAGATGAGCTAGAGTAGCCAAACTTAGTTGTATTGTTAGGAGGGGACAATCCCCTACTACCCCTGTAATAGAGTTTCCCTAGTCCCTCCGCTGGTCTGACAGGGTTTGGGAATGGTCAAAAAAGGTCAACATTTCCTAACTGACAACAAAAGGCCAACATTTTGCCATATCCTTTTTTCCAGATGAGGTAAAGTAACCAAACTTAGATATATTGTAGAAGGGTACACAACCCCTACTAACCACGTCATTCATTCCCCAGGTCCCCCCTGGTCTGACAGGTTGTCGGAAATGTCAAAAAAGTTCAACATTTCACAAAAAAAGTAAACATTTTGCCATATCTTTTTTTTTCTAGAGACTAGAGTAGCCAACTTAGGTATATTTTAGGAGGGGACAATCCCCTATTACCATAGTAATCCTTGCCCCAGGGTCCTCCCCTGGGTCTACAGTGGTGGTGAAATGTCAAAAAATGTCAATATTTCCTAAAAAAGGTCAGCATTGCCATAACTTTTTTTTTCAGATGAGCTAGAGTAGCCAACTGTAGGGTGTATTGTAGTAGGGGAGTAAGCCCTACTAACCATGTCTTCCTTCCCGCCAGGGTCCTCCCCTGGGTCTGACGGGGTGAGGAAGTTGTCAAAATTCAACTTTCATTCACAAAAAAGTCAACATTTTGCCAATCTGTTTTCTAGATGAGCTAGAGTAGCCAAACTTAGGTCTATATTGTAGGGGGGACAAGCCCCTACTAACCATGTAATTATTTCCCTAGGGTCTCCGCTTGGTCTGACATGGGTTGGGAAAATTCAAAAGTCACATTTCCTAACGTGACACAAAAGGCAAACATTTTGCCTATCTTTTTTCCAGATGAGCAAGAGTAACAAACTTAGATATATTGTCCGGAAGAGACAAGCCCCTACTAACCATGTCTCCATTTCCCCCAGGGTCCTCCAATGGGTCTGACAGGGGGTAGGGAAATGTCACAAAATTCCACATTTTCCAAAAAGTAAACATTTTGCCATATCTTTTTTTTCTATTATGAGCTAGAGTACAAAACTTAGTATATGTAGGAGGGGACAAGCCCCTACTAACCATGTCATCCATTCCCCAGGTCCTCCCCTGGGTCTGACAGGGTGGGAAATGTCAAAAAAGGTCAATTTCTAAAAAAGGCAACATTTTGCCATAACTTTTTTTTCAATGAGCTAGAGTAGCCAAACCTTAGGTGAGTGTAAGGGGGAAACCCTATTAACCATGTAATTCTTCCCCCAGGGTCCTCCCCTGGGTCTGACGGGGGGGGGGAAATTTTAAAAATATTACCACTTAAATATGTGCAAAAAGTAGCATTTTTGCCATATCTTTTTTTCTAGATGAGCTAGAGTACCAACTTGGTTATTGTAGGTGGTGACAAGCCCCTACTAACCATTAATCCATTCCCCGGGTCTTCCCCTGGTCTGACAGGGGTGGGTAATGTCCGAAAAGTCACCCTTTCCTACCTGGACACAAAAAGTAAACATTTTTAATATTTTTATCTTTTTTTCCAGATGACAAGAGTACCAAACTTATATATATTGTAGGAGGGGACAAGCCCTTACTAACCATGTAATTCATTCTCCCAGGGATCCCTCTTCCTTCCCTGGGTCTGACAGGGGGTGAGACATGTCAAAAAACTCAACATTTCACCAAAAAAGTGCAACCGTGCCCAATTCTAATTCTTTTTTTATAGATGAGTTGACTACCCAAACTCAATATAATTTTAGTCTATAGACTGAACTTGTTTAGACCTATGCCCTCTGATAAGCTCCTCGCGACCACTTTAACTGCCCGACATGGAGTTTTGTTGAGGTGTGGGTCCAACAGTCCACTTGGCTTCAAGTGCCTTCCATGCAGGAAGACTGGCTTATGACCTTTTTTTGTCTCCACATTCTTGCATCAGTATAGACTAAAATTTATAGCCCTATGCATCTCTGTAAGCTCCTAAAGGCGAACCACCTAATTAAATCGTGCCGAAGCTTTTGTTGAGGTTTGGGTTCCAACAGTTTCAAGTGCCTTCCATGCGGGCAGACTGGCTTCATGACTTTTTGTTGCCTACAACTGCTTTCTTCAGTATATAACTAAAGAACCTATGCCTCTTGGATAAGCGCTTTAGTGCCACCTGCTCACTGCCTGATATGAGCTTTGTTGGAGTTTTTGGTCAAACAGTCCACTCAGCTTCAGTGCCTTCCATGCAGGCAGACTGGCTTTATGGACTTAAAAAAATGCAATTTCAGGGTGCGCCCTTCGACCACCGGCTGTGGTTACCCGCTCGCTCCTTGGTGATCACAGGTTTTCAGGGTTTTTTGAGAAGAGTGCACTGGCTTATTGATGAAATAGTCCCCATTCAGTCTGTGGCCAGTATTGGAGGTACTTGGAGCGAACTATACATACACAATGAACACCCATATTATTCAACACCCCCAGAGCTGCACATACCTAGGGAGAAAAAGCAATGCCATCCTCCGGGCCCCATTGTCGCCGTTTAACAAGATTTTTTTTCTCTTTTGTTAAGAGTGTGTTCAAGTTTCCCTAACTGTCTAAAGCACCGCATCAGCTTTAACACACTGTTGTACCAATTTTGTTACATAGTGGGGTAAAAGGCTGTCCCTTTATAAAACAAAATTCACACTTTGTAAGAAGTTGTTACAAATTGGGTTCTGAGTCATCGCCATGGGAATATTTAAAGTATTTTTGAAAGTGTTTCTAGAAATTCGGTTTGAGATAACACTTATTAACTGCATAGGGGTCCTAGTCTAGGGCCCCATTTTCCATGTATTTTAAAACGTTGCATAAGGGGAAGGCTCCTAGGGACCCACGGGTCATTACGCAAAAAAAACGACGCGATGGAGTTTGAATGTTGCCTCATGCAAGCGCAACTAAGATAGACACACTACAAAACAATATAATCGCAAATACTCCCGCCCGAACACAAATGGGGCCTTAGGTAGACCCCTTATGAATTAATTGTTCTTCAGCCCAACTTTACAAGTTACAAATACATTGAATATCTTCCCTGACGATATTCATACCCACCACTTTGTAACCAAGTGTGACAAAGTGTTTTAAAAGCTGCTGCTACTCTTATGGCAGTACAGTATAACTCAATCCACTAGTACACGATGAGGAATTAATAATAAAAATCTCTATCCATTAAAAAATGTTTTAAACAACCTCAAATAACAAACACGTGAATTTCATTCAGCACCCACTTTGTATGACATTCCCTCAAAGTGTTGAGTTCATACTGCTGCTCTATACGTCAGTAGAGGAGAACTCATACACAGCTAATAAAATCGCCTTCCTTACCAGCCCTCCCCCCCCATTCTTAGCGAGCCCCATTTCAACCCACCTCATATCCAAACCCCTACATTATTTCAGCCACTGAGTAACCACACTATGTAAACAAATTGTTACATAGGCGTTAAAGCTGCTATTGCTCCAAATGGGCAGTCATGGATAATTTCAACACGCTAACAAATAGAAAAGGTGTTTAAAAATACGTTAATATGATAAAATCAGAAAAATTATTATTACCATAGGTTTCTCTACTTGGAACTGGCGAATATGATGAAGTATAAATTATACATGCTATACTTTACAAGATTTTTTTTCTATTTAACTTCGTTGGTGTAACTACAACACCTGGCTACACACTATTGCAACATCCAGAAAAAATCATAATC
Source organism: Ophioderma brevispina (assembly GCA_023653785.1). NCBI lineage: Eukaryota > Metazoa > Echinodermata > Ophiuroidea > Amphilepidida > Ophiodermatidae > Ophioderma > Ophioderma brevispina. The sequence goes on from JAMKCH010033193.1 coordinate 4,414, forward strand.
ACAAAGCGATTTCAAATGGTTTAGCGTTTATTAACCACACATGGCGCATTGAATGCAAAAGTTGTGTTTTTGAAACAGAATGTTCCCCAGAATCTAAGTGCGAAAATATTTTTTTTTGATTGCCCATGTTCCCCTAAATATGGCGCTTAAAAGACCCTGACCAGCGAATAGTTTGCCGATTGCCACCCCGGACGGATCCAGAACAGGAACGCCACAATGACTCCTAAATAGCCCACTAAATGAATGTTAGTGTTTACTTCTAAATCTTTTGTATGGGAGAAACGTGCCAGTGCTTGTGTGGACCGGAAATGAGATAAAATCAATGGGGAAGTTTTGAGAGCAAGTCCATCGCTTTTGGACTCGGAAATTGCATGGCATAAATGTCACGTTGTAACCACCTGGAAATTTTCAAACAATTGTGTTTTTTTTGCATGTACCTAACTGCTTATCCATATCCTAATAATATGTGCAATAGCTAAGCTCAATCGAAGTCCTTCATATAGAAATCACATCTTTGTTTCAAAATGTCGATTCCGAAATTTTGTTTCTAACATAGTATCCTATGGCATGTTATACTGTTTACTGCATAATAACGAAAAATCCGATTCATCTCAAATTTTGGATTGAGCATTCTAGGTGCCTATCTTATGTTATGGTTAGTTTGTGTGTTTTGGGCTACTTTCCATCAGCCCCCCCTCAGTGCTGATTTTTTCTTAATGTAATTATTATGTCATTTAAATATGTAATTTAGTAACTTGATAAGTTGTTTAAGATTTAATTTGTCTCTTTTTAAACTCAATCAGCCATATACCCTCGGTCGAGATTAATTGGAACACTGACCCACAACCTTCCTTGCCAGGATGGACCAATGCCGGTCAGTAGATATCTCACCTACCCCTGGATACCATGGCCGTGGTGAACTAAATTGTGCACAATTTGTTTTTAAATTTCAATTATTCATTTTGTTGCGCTGACACGAACTGCAGCACATGCACATCTGTCTTGTGCATCCATAGTATAATATATATCACTAAATTGCTTGAGAACTCTTTGTAATATTTCATTCTTGTTGTATACCATCAATTTGCGACCATTGGTTGCTTTTCATTCCGTGGAACCCGTGGGGGCAAGCACAAAAAACGTAGGCTTGCATCAGAAAATCAACACTGTCGAATCAGTGTAGCACATAAATAAAAGTACTTAATTAGGATACAATAGTTAATAATCTACCCAAAATGAAGTACGCTTTCCTACTGTAAGCCCGTTCATATCAAGCAAAAAACAAATCAGCTGCATTGTGTGACTTTCGTCCATCAGCAATCAGTGATATCTTTTTGTCCATCACCGAATCTTGGCTGACTGGAAATAGCAGAGATGATGTAGCCATTTCCGATATCCAGAATACTTACCTAATATAAGCTTCATCATTCTTAAACACCCTTACCGCATCATAGAGAGGCGGAGGTACACGATTCCTCGTTTATGACGGCCTCCATGTAAGGATAAACGAGACCTGCGAGTTTACTGCATGGAAGATATGAATGTCACAATATGCATCACCTCTAACCTTCCTTCCAGCTTATTCTAATCTACAAACTCAAGTCCTGACAAGAAATAAATTCACCTTCAATCAAGGTTTCAGATGAATTGCCTCTCTTCTTTCTACTTTACAGTTGTAAATGGGCCATTTGCTCCTAACGGGAGACTTAAATGTACATGTTGACGGTGCCTGATGACCGTGGGCCCTCGATCCTTCCTCATATTCTAGATCTGCAAGACTTGAAACAACTAGTTAATGTTGCCCAACTCACACGGGAACCACACCTAAGATCTACTAATAACTTGGAGCAAGACAATTGTGTGAGCCATATTTCAACTCATAGTCACATTGCCGTCTGACCACTACTCTGTCAAGTGCTTCATCAAATTCAACCGCCTGACCGTGCCTTAACCATGCAGACCGCGGAAAATTCGCAACATCAAAGAGACATCTTCCGCTCTATAATACGATCTGCACTTCTTTGTGCCTTCCGATGCTGAGTGTGATTCTCTAGTTAAGAATATATAACATCTTATATGAACATGCTCACTGGTAAACCGATCTTATTTCGCTTCCTCATGCACCTTGGTACACTATGTTCTTCGTTGCTGAGAAGGATTAACGCGGCGGCTGGAGCGCAGAGTTTCACAGACTGGGCTCACAGTATCCAAAGAGGCTTACAAAGATCATTGCTCTAAATACAACTCTACTTTTCTAGCAAGACAGATTATCATAACAAACAGATTACTACATGTGGGACCACGGAACCTTTTCCGTGTAGTCCGCATTTTCATAACTTCTTCCCAGAGTGGAACAGCCGCACCTGCCCTGATGTCCAACAATCTTGCTGACCGTTTTGCAGATTTTTCTATAAGAAGATCAATACTCTGCGTAACAGTCTACATGATACTACTGCTGCCTCTATGTCCGTTGCACTAACAGAGTCATGCCAAAGCAACTTCAGCTTCTTTTTCTACAGTTTCTGAATAGGGGGTCGTAAATCCATCAAATCAGCTTGTTCTCTAAACTATGTCTAGATGATCTGTTACCCGTCATAACAAGCTTGCCAACTCTGCCTTTGTCTAAGGGCGTATTTCCCCAAGCGCTCAAGCAGCACTGTCATCCGCTGCTGAGAAATCTGACTGGACACCAACATCCTCTCAAATTATCGCCCTATATCTAATCTGCACTTTCTCGGAAAGGTGCTTAAAGATGAGCAGTGAATCAGTTGCAGACATTAACCCACTCACTCGATAATATCTCCGATGCTCCGATGTCGGCGTCATACCGGCATATCACCGTACTGAGACTGCTCTGTTGCGAGTGCAGAATGACATCTGACTGCTCTTACAAACAAAAAGAGGCTGTACATTAGTGGTTCTGACTTCAGCGCCGCCTTCGACACCATAGACACAAAACAGCTCCTACCCGTCTAACTGAAACGGTATGGATACTGGAAAAGCATGAAGTTGGTTCTCAATCTATATCATTCAGAGGTGCTTCGTCAGATTTCCTGTGCGGTAGATTGTGGAGTCTCACAGGGCTCGGTTACATGACCGATTGACTTCATCTTGTCCTCAGTGGCCCCACAACAGGATATCATCACTGCCACGGTATTCAATTTTGTTGTTACGCTGAAGACCAACCCAGCTCTACCTGACTTCCACCCTCGGGATCTTGAAGCAGGCCATAAAATGTTTCGAAACATGCATTGCAGACAATCCGATCCTTGTGTAAATCCAACAGCTGATTTAAATGACAAAAGAAGGGAGACGTTGTACTTCGCGCTCATTTTCGCAGATCGCTAGCAACTCTCATCCAACTATGATCATTGGCAATTCGGTTATACATCCGTCAGCTGAAGCACGGAACCTTGGTGTCATCTTAGACGCATCACTAAGAATGATCAATCATGTAAACAGCTTATGCAAAGCTTCTTGGCTCTCAATAAAACAAATTGGGCCAGTTTGTTTGATATGACCTTGATGAAAAATCTACCATCAGATTGGTTGCCCGCCTTTGTACATTTAGGGATGTGATTCCTGGAAATTCAGTGCTTTATGGCCTTCAAGAAAGAGCATTGACACTGATGCAGCTGCACGTCTTGTCTTAAAATCCGTCGACGAGACAATATCACACCAGCTCTCTACCAATACATTGGCTTCCAATTTAAAAAGAGGGCTGTTTAAGATTCTACTTCTCACCTATAAGGCCATTCACGGCAGTCACCGGCCTATATCACTGAGCTCATCAGCTGGACAACCACGAGAACCTTGAGATCATCTTCTTGATCCCCAGTGAGTAAATGCACACAACTCTCAACAAAGTTCGTATTTGGTGTGATAGATCTTTTGCGTGCGCAGCAGCCATTTTTGGAATAAACTCCCCTTAACGTCTTTCCGCTAGCTCAGTCAGAACTATTTTCAAGAACACGTAGGAAGACATTCTATTACACACCATTTTGGCTCCTCGATACGTATACTGTTCTGATGCAGTCATATAACTGAATTATACGTCTGTGGATTTTTTCCTTTCTTTTTCTTATTCTCGGCCTCATCCAATCGGTTGCCTAGGACAGTTGTTTTCATCAGGTTAGGTAGGGTTAGAGGCATCTGAATACAGGAAAGATCAAGACTAAAACCGATGTCGCTTGGTGTGGTACCATACACACCAGATCCTCACAGCTGACGTCAGTGTATCCCCATAGGTTCTTAGTATGGAGGGGAGGCCAACTGGGTGTCTTCTCTTTACTGTCGGTCACAATATATAATATGTTGAATTTCTACTTACATTTTAAAGTTTGAAATGTGTATAATTGATGTATATCATTGTTGTTTTACATTAGAATTTTATCTATTTGTATTTGTTCGTATTGATATGGATGGTATATTGCCTCCTTTCTATGTGAAGCGCCGAGAGGCCTTGCATAGGCGCTATATCAAGATTGTTTTATTATTATATATTATGCATTTGAACTAGTGACTATTGTTATACTAGATTAAAAATTCTGGAAATCTATGAGTCAGACTTTAACACTGATACTATTTGAAATCATTTTGGGATATGGATATTTTGTTTCTGCATGTTGAATAATTGTACAGTGTGGTAGATGTGTGTATTATGAAAATCAGAATGAGTTGTTTGTTGTTTGGTTTATTTGGTCATGAGGCATTTCCGGGGGGGGGCTCCTCGACGGGGGGGCTCCTAGACTCATCGTCAGTTAACGCAAAACATGGACCCCTAGCGGAGGGGACCCATTTATGAAGTTAGTAAGTATTAACTCAACCCAATTACAACTTTTTACAAATCTCTACAAATCTTTCAATGTCATGACCTCAGCAACACAATTGTAACAAAAATTACAAAGTGCGTTAAAAAAATTTAGAAGGGTCTCAGCGGTAATCCACGATGTAACAAATTGTTACAACGTGCATTTAAAGCGCTCTGTGTTCATATGGACAGTAAGGGATAACTTGCCCACACTAACAAAATAGAAAAGTATTTTAAAAAACCTGCCCATTGTATATTGCTGTTAAGGGTTACTGGTGTGGTAACAGTATTCCCATAGGTTTTTCATGTTGAATGCGATATGATATGATAATTATAAAATATATATGCTATATTTTACAAGAATGTTTCGATTGATCATTTTACTTGTTTATGTCACTATGTATGCAGATGATGTGAAATAAAAATCCTGAATTCTAGAGACCCATGCTAATTAACGCAAAGATTTGGATTTTTTAAATCAATTAAAAAAAAAAAAAAACTTAAACTAAAAAGATATTGCAGCATTAAAATTTACGCGACCGAAAAAAAGCCCAAAAAGGGCCCTAGCAGGCCCCTTTACCCAGTTAAGTGATTAAGGAACACTTTACACTTTAAATACTTTTAATACATTCCCTGACGAAAACCTCAGTAACCCAACTTCTAACAAATGTTACAAAGTGCGTTTTAAAAATGGTAGTGTGTTGAAGTATCCATCATACTGCCAATAGCCCTTAAAACTCTCAAGTACATTTTTGCCATTTTCAAACATCACGGAGCGGACCCCTGCCTTGTATTAAGGGCAAGGTTAGTATCTAGATCGAACAACACAAAGACCGCTACCCACTTGTTCGGGGTTATCGCCGGGTCTATTCATTCCTTTGGGGATGTAAGGTCTAGTAATGTACCATTGTGTTACTTACGGTTGGAAAGTTATATTTACTGTCATATAGAGCAGCAGGAGTAACTTAATGCAATTTGTAACAATTTGTTTACAAGGAGTTGAAGTTGTCCCTTTTCTAATTCTAACGCAGTTGTAATTTTTTTGTTTACCAAAGTAGTTTACGACTGGATATCGTATGGGAGATTTTAACAGATTTTTAAGTGTTGTAAAGTGGCCCTGAGTTTACACTTAACTGCATAGGGGCTCTCAAAGGGCGACCAATTTTGTATTTGTCCGTCCGCGTTTATTTTTAACGCTGCAGTTCTCTTTGGTTTATATTTTTTAATTTGTCTTCTTTTGCGCTTGTTAAATACATGTTAACAAATAATCCTTACAGTCTGACTCGAGATTCGAAATAGTATTTTTTGGGTTAATAATGAAAAATAGCAACTAGAACTAAAGATAGTACCTAAAATGCACAATTCGGAAATGTGAGATGAATCGGATTTTTCGTTTTGAGCAGGAAACATTTATTGTGTCAGTATTACGTTCCATAGGATACTTAGATGTGTATAACAAAAATCCGGATCCGGAATTTAACAAACGTGGTGATTTCTATAGAAGGATTTCGGTTTAAGTAGCAATTTCACACAGTGTTTAGTATGAGGACAGCATTATGTACATGCAAAAAAACACGTATTTTTTTTAACTTGAGGGCGACCCTCCTGGAAATCTCGTGAGTCGCCTAACTGCAATGTTTTTAAATACTTTCATTTGTGTTACAGTGTTGAAGTTTCGCTTATGCATATAGAGAGGCAGAGTACTGCATCTTGTAACATAGTGCATTTGAAGTCTCTTTTTAAAACTTTAGCGCCACTTGGTAAAAAAATGTTGTTCAACAAAGTGAGGAGTGCTAAAGTTCTTATACGGTCGGGAATTTATTTTTTTTTGTTTTTTTTTTTTTTTTAGTAGTAAAGTGCCGCCTAAATAGGGCTGTTGAATTATCATTCTAATACTGCCATATAGAGCAGCAGCAGCGCAGCTTACTAAACGCGCTTGTAACAATTGGGACATGTTACGTGAAGTTGAAGTGGCCCTTAAAAGAAAGAAATTACTGCACTTTAACATTTTTGTACAAAGTGTGTTATGAGTATATGGTCATGGTAGATATATAGTATTGGTAAGTAGTTAGTGGGCAAATATAAGGTATGACGAGGTTGGCGGTTAAGTTGAAGCTGTCTGACCGAAGTTTATAAAGATTCAATGGTATTTTATCGATGTGTTACAATAGCCAGACCATCTCGGGGCGTTTCCCATTATCAATGCGCACATAATTTTGACAACCTGAGGTCTAAGGAAGTCTTCTTCGAACGTCATTGAACCACACAGTGCAGCAAGTTCCGAAACTTCCCATGCTGTATCGCAAATATGAAGTCACCATTCAGTAATGAATACGACGATCTTCATTGTATTGTTGAGAAGAAGTTTGTTCGTGGTCAGTGGACTCAATCCTGAGGCACGTAAAAAAGTTGATTCTGTACGCAACATTAGTATCACGCGTTATTCCGTTCATGTCTATGGAGCTCCCGCCGGACTATATCTGCTTTCACCCGGTTGTAGAGAAGTATATACCATTGTCCGGCGTACTCATTAGTCCGGGAACAATGGTGAACAATAGGGCAATCGATTCAGTTGACTCTGTACCGCAACATAGTTTCACGCTTTATCTCGTTGTATATGGGAGCCGGACTAGGCTCCCACCGGACTATATCTGTTCAAACCGGGTCTATTACCCTGACTCAGCCTTAGGTAACCGATTCCTCTAGTGTGATGCGGGAACGCCGCTTCACTGGAGGATTAAATTGATGCCGATCCAGGACCCCCCTCTTATCAATAACAGGAAGTGGCATGGACAAAAATGAGAAATCGTAGAGTTACTATGAGTTCTGATTTCATAATGCATACCCTTAGCGACAGAAAAAAAGTAATAATTCATTACTTGTATTAAAGTATTTGTGCCATAATAGTTTAATACGTCATGGAGCGGTTTACTGTAGAAAGTATGGTAAATCCCTTTAAATCTAAAATGGCATGAACGTTTTTAATGTGTTCGCCTAAGACTTAAGTGCCTGGGGGTTCCATGAACCAAAAATATGTTTTTGCGCTGGCCGCTTTACCGTGGGGGATTTTGTTTTCAAACACTTGAAAATTGGTCAAAAAGAAAAAAGTGCCAATGAGGCCTTGTTGTTTTCGTCAACATTTGTAAAACTTCTTTTTGTGTTGCTAGCTACTCTAGAAGACCCCAAATTACATATATTTAACACAAACTTGCAGTTTCAGGCAATCCGGTATTTTTTACGGGTGGTGAAAAAAACACGTCATTTTCCCATAGAGACGAGACCAGTCACATGAATTGTTTGTTTTCAGGTTGGTCGTTTTTTTTACTTGTTCTAATCATTGTATGGGACAGTGTGTCATTTGGTTGGCTTTTTTTTTGGTCTACAATTGGAATTTTTAGTCTTAAAAAATGTGGTTTCGATAAATGGGCCCATGAATCCAATCAATTGTTAACCACCAATTTTTGTCCTTCGTTTGGCGGCCTCTGGATTTCAAAGAGAGGCTGCCATTTTCCAACATATTTTTACCCTAATCATCTGGCCTTCTGGGCAACATAGAAGGTTCAATTGGTGGCAGAATAAATACCCATGTTGTTGTGTCAGAGGAAACAAATATCACTTCAAAGTCGCAGATTGTTTTCCTCCTTCAGGCCTCCGCCAACATCGAATTTCAAATGGCCGCCATTTTCAACATATTTTGCTCTATCTGGACTTCTGACCAATATATAAGGCTCAACGTGGCGGCAATACCCATGTTTGTGATTCAAGAACACAAATATTACATACGAAAAGGCAACACTTGTTTTTCCGGTGGCCATCAATTCAAAATGGCCGCCCATTTTTAATATATACTTCGCCAATATGGATTTCTACTGTCAAATAAAAGGCTCCCATTGGTGGCAAGACCCATGTTTGTGATTCTAAGGAAAACGTATATCACATTCAGATAGTCGTAGATTGTTCCTTCAGGTGGCATCTTGAATTTCAAAATGGTACCCAATTTTTATTATACCTAATTCGCCCACTATTGGACTTGAGCAACATAAAAAACTCCATTTGGTGCAATGCCAGTTGTGCTGTTATTTGATATTGATGCCTGTTTTGCAAAGTGTCACCGTGAAAGACAAAGGATAAGGGACCCCATCCCCAAACGAAAGGGTGCTGGAGACCCTGGCGAATCCCAGCTACTTTTAGCCAATTGACAAACGGAATGTTGACACTATCGCACCAGGGTTAAGGTAATAAAAGTCTGTGATTCCTGAGTCAACATGGTCTCTACCATTCAGATGATGGGGGTCCTAAAACTACTGAATTACAAAAGATGACATGGAAATGTCATGCTTTCATCATCAGCAGATACAACGTCCCGAAACTATCAACAACAGTCAATAAAGAAGAACTGGTATATGAAGACCAAACTGTATGAATTGATGTCATCTGCATGCACGAGCACCGATTGTGCACAGCGAAGCCTCTTACTACAGAGAATTATCCATGGCATGCACTTATTAACAGCCTCTGCCTGGAAGAAAAGAAAAAGCCAGCTACAGGAGGTGTGGAGTTTCTTTTCCACCAAGGCGTCTCAGTCATGGCCAGCTGGTCAACTGGAATGAGCGCATCCTGAAGATTACAATGATTGGTAATCCTGAAACAACAGAGTTCATTGCTGCTATCATCCAGAAGAAACTGTATCTCACTTTTACCATGGATGTCCACTGCCACCGGTGAAGTTTTAGCCCATAATATCTTCGTGCATCCCGGAGATTGTGGTGCTAGACTTGGGCCTGGACGAGCTAGTTCGTGTTCAGAAGCGGGTCCAGCAGAGGGGGGTTGTGTGCGTGAGGGAATTGGTGAAACGGTTTATTTGTTCTGTGGCCAGGGACAACAAAATCCAAAATCAAGCAGTAGTAGATGTGGACACAGGCCTAACGTCGCCCAAATGGAGACGTGTCCAGATGGACTAGGTTCTGGTCAGGATAAACAGCATTATACTCAAGAGCGTACAACACTTTTGAAGCTTAAGATTAAGCTTAGAATTGTCTCTTGCAGGAGCAGGATAAGTTGCCGTCAGAGTAAACCCCTCCAGGATCCCAATGAAACAATTCACTGAGAAAGGTAGTGGGAGATCCAAGCTCTGCGCGCAGTATACTGACAGCAGTACATAACAGGTTCAACACTCTTGTTGATGGAGTGGAAGATTAGAACCCCAAGCACAAGTAAATGAAGCCGCCACTTCAGCCAACAAAGAAATTGCACTGGGAGATGCGACCTAGAAGAAAGAAGGGACGAGACTCCTTTGCCTCAAATGACAAAAGTCATCTCAAAGCAGAGAAAAAAACTGAAGTCTGCAGTCTTGCAGCCAGGAAGCACCGTACTAAATCACCAGAAAGCTTCCAAAGCAGGAACGTGAGGGTACCACGGAGATGCACGTGCTGATGGTTACCCGTGGTGCTTGAGGGTATGTAAGTCAAAGCTGAGCAATTGAGACCCTACATCTCAAATACAAGCATGATGCTGCCTGGGAGACAGGAATCGAGGGAGCTGGAGCTGACTGATAGAAAGCTACCTCACCATAAGAATTACAGGTGTTGAAACTGAAGAGTGTCTCGACAAATGGTTTCAGCACTGTAGTTCTCTACTTGGCAAACAAGTTTCAGGATAACACTAACCTTGATGACCTTTCTTCAATCACAATTTAACAGATGCCTTTGTTCTCACTGGACCTTCACGATAGAGAGATTAGCTTCTGATCTGACCTCTGAAGAAGAAGAAACTGAACAACACCAAGCCTCCTGGTCCCGACACATTCCTGCAGTTCTCTGGAAGAATCACTTTTTCATGATAACTTGTTGCCATTTTGTAAAGACATCTACAGGGAAAAAACCAGCTGCTTATATATTAACTCGTCACTGCAAATCCCTCATCAAAGAAAAGGGGACCCTTCAAACAACCCCCAAACTACAGAGGAATAACACGTCACCACTGGCTCTAAGATCTACCAATTCAATGCTGCTCACGAATGGTTTCTCCATAGCATCCCATTCTCAGACGAACCCAGAATAGTTTTCTTCGTAAAGGCAGATCAAAATTCTTCGGATACTTGCCCTCAGAAGGATCATAGAAGAGTGAGATTTCCAAGAGAAAAGGTTCAATTGTATTTGAAGACTTTTCCAAGGCTTTGACAGTGTTACAGAGAATGTAATGCTGCATTATTCTCGCCAACTATGGAGTCCCAGACGAGACTGTCAAAGCAATGCATCCTGATGATAACCATCCAGCTTGTGCAGACCATGGATATGCCCACAAAGGAGTTCCTAACAACTAATGTAATCTCCCAGGAAGATACTCTTGCTCCCTATCTTCTTTGTAATCGTGATTGATTACATACTAAGACAGTCTTGCCACATGAACGACAAGGGAATCGCCATCAAACCCAAGCGTTCTAGACGTCACCAAAGGCAGCATCTCACAGACCTTGACTCGGCAGATGAGCTAGCTCTAACAGGCGATCTGATATGTGGTGCACAAAGATCTACTAACATTACATGAGAAGCTGCAGACAAAGCGGCCTACATCTAAATGCCAGAGGAAGAAAGGAAAACGGAATATAGGGTACCATCAATGAGGAGATAATCATCAATCTATTGAACTACAGAACGGTACCCAATCAAAGAGGTTCAGGGGACTTCAAGTTCCTGGGGTCCTGTGGTTCCGAACAGCAGAAGAAAAGAAGACTTCGTGTCAGCCAAAGGACAAGCTGTGGAATGCCCTTGTAATTAAACTACACCACTAGGGCAATCTGGTATTCTCCAATTCAACCAAGCTGAAGTTCTTTAGAAGAGTGAAGAGAGTATCCTGTATTATGGATATGAGACCGGACAATGAAGAGTACTAGGAGAAACTGGATGCACCTACACAAGGCTCTTATGAGGGTTGCAAAACATCCTGTTGTGAGCACATGGCTAAAGCACAGATATGTGGAGATACCCGCCATCTTCATCTTCTGTTGCCCACCGATGTGACGGGCAATGTTATCGGCGATTTGATCAAGTAGCTCGACATCACATGTGGAGGTACAATGCCCAAACAGATGTGATTGCTTGAGAATGCAGCAGGATCCATCTGCATCCCCAACTAATGAGGGACAGGGACATTGGCGCTACTGGTGAACAGCATCTCGTGCGGCCGCTCTAGATAGATGGAGATTGGATTCAATACTTGAAAATTGAACTGGAAAATATGGACAGCAATAACATTGAAACCTATATACAAAACTATTATTAAAAACAGCCAGAGCTATGGCTCTCTAGGATTCAACTGATTAAGTGATTAGGATTGATATCTGATAGGGAGGAGCATTTGAAGCCTATTTTGCTCATAAGGTCAGAAATCGGCAAAGGAGATGTTAAAAATAGTGGCCATTTTGAAATAAAGGGGTGTCAGAAGGAAACCATCTGTTGACTCTCGGGCTGCAATATTTTCCTTAAAATCCCAACATGAGTATTGCCACCAAAATGGAGCCTTCTAGGTTGCCCAGAAGAAGTCCAGATGATAGTGAGCGAAGTATACGTTTAAAAATGGCAGCATTTTGAAATTCAAGATGCCGCCAAAAGGAAAACAATTGGCAACTTCTGGATGTAAATATGTGTTCCTTGACATCACAAACATGGGTATTGTCCCAAATTGGAGCTTCACTGTAGTAAGAAGTCCAGGTTATTGGGTGAAGTCTTATGTTAAAAATGGCGGCCTTTTGAAATTCAAAGATGGCCGCCTAGAGGAAAACAATCTGTGATTTTTTGGATGTAGGTATTGCATTCAATGACATCAACAAACATGGGTTTTTGCCACCAGCTTGAGGCCCTCATATGATGATCAGAAGTGCAGATAGAAAGTGAGAGCAAAATATGTTTAAAATGGCGGCCAGTTGAAATTCAGATGACATCCTGAAAGTTAAACCATCTGCGACTATTGGCTGTGATATTTGTTGTTCTTGACATCACAAACATTGGTATCGCACCAATTTGAGAGTCGTGTTTGACCTCAGAAGTCCAAATATAGAGCAAAATATGTTGAAAATGGCAGCCATTTGAAGAAAACCAAGCTGGCCCGCCAAACGAAGGGATAAAAAAATGGTAAACAATTTGATTTGTATTTTCAGGGACCATTATCTACATTTAAGACCAAAATTCCAATTGTAGAAAAAAGCCAACAAATCCCAAAACATCACACACCGCCCATACGATAAATTGTTTTACATGATGTTTTCACGTAACGCAAAAATTGCTATGTTTCTTTGATTTGGTAAGAAATATCCTCAGCCGACTTCCGTTAGTGCCCAAGGGGGTGCATGGGACCCCCAGGAATTAACTCTGTTTTTTGGTATTAAGAAGAGGCATTTAAAGTCAACACTTACAAAAACTAATAGAACGAATAAAACGGCCATCTCGAAACAATTGGCGTCCATAGGACCCCCCCCCCGCCGGTCACTTAAGGTGCTTGTTTCCGATCGCCTTTGGGACCCCGTTGAATGGTCTACCATCAATATTAGCACAGTATTGGAATCGAGCTTGTGCAAGGATAATTATCAAAACTGCAAGTTTGTTTCCTACGGTACTTCATGGACGTAGGTGCATGTGCCAGCCTCTCATATCCAGTAGAGAACACATTAGACTAAATCGGAGCAAGCACTAAGTTGTTACTTTGGAAGAGCTTTGAAAAATCGAAACAAAAAATCGACAGAATGAGGATTGACTTTTTTTACATTCAAAATCATTTTTTGTAACAAAAACGAGACAAGAACGTTATACTACTTTTTATTGGTTCAGTAGAATGGGTTCTACCATAACTGAACTTACCGTAATATTTCCTGATGCCATACATCTTGAATTTCATTTAGAATTTAAAAAGTCGTGAAAAGAAAAGTTACCTAAAACTCCAGGTTACTTCATTGAAAACTAGTTATACATTTCAGGATGTCCTGTCTGGTGAGGTCCGAGTTCTTGAGCCGGATCAGTGGATATTTAGAGGTAGACTAGGAACCTTTCACACCACGTAAAGCATTATTTGTGTATGACTGTCAAGTCCCTTGTAATTATATCTATATTATATATAATAAAAAAATATCTAGATATATATAATATATGTCTATATTTATATATATAATATTATATATATATATATATAATTATATATCGGGCTATTCTAAAAAAGTGACTCCTTCAATTTGAAAAATCGGAAAACAAGTCCACACAACAATCTTTATCATACACGTTTTATTAGCTAACATATAAACATCATGGAACCAACTAAAGAATATTAACACCACTCATTCTAATTTTTACATTTGTGAACCTTCTAATTTAGTTTTTTTTCCTGTTTTGGGCCCTTGTAATATTACGTTATCCAATATGTATCTCGGATAAATTTTTTGATTTAAAAGACGTCTTAATAATTTTAATTCCATGATTTCTTATATAAGATGGCAAGCATCACAAATGCTTATGGCGAAAGCAATTGCTGGTATGAGACAAATTTGAACTTTAAACGGCAATCCTTCGCCTTTAAGTCGTATGTTTGTTGTTTTTTAAAAAAAGAAAAAACCTAAAAAATTAAAAAAAACCTTTTTCAAAATTTTTTATTACACATCTCCCTTAGGGTTGAGCCTTTTCCATTGCATCATAATTGTGTATCATTTCTCTCATTTGATCATCATTTTTGTATAGATCATTCTGTATCAGTTGTTATATATAATTGTTTTATTGTTCTCCTCCTTTCTGTTTCGGTTGCAGTTTTTGCTGATGAAGGCTGTGGTGCTAAAGCTTCAAAAGAAAACTTGGGAAATGCAACATCGCGATGCTTATTTGCATATATCTTGCATATTATATATAATATATATATATGATAATTATATCACTCTATATATCCTCTATCTTAATATATATTATATATAGTAAAATCACGTGACAGACCAGACAAAATAGGGTGTATTCTTCTGAGCATATACAGAAATAATTCTTGTTTCCTGGTTCTTGGTTACACGAGCCAGCAGGCTGCGACGGAGACAAGTTCTTTCTCCTTCCCTTAGGCGTGAAGTTGTGTAAAGAACAGCTTACACTCCGTTAGCTCGGATAGGTCCGTCTAGTTGCCTCTATTATATATGGAGCTAAGACATTCGTCGCATGCACAAATGTATACGACAAATAAAGTTGGATGATATTATTCCACTTTCATGAGGAAATCTGGATGTGCTCATGGAAGTTAGGGTCAAAAATTAGTGCTGAAGTCCGTTAAACATTACCCAGTGAATAGGGAGTTCAGGTGAAAAGTGTTTATGGCCTTTGGGTTTAAAATGACAAATTTCAGCAACTCCGAACTTTTTTTATATCTGGACATTCCGCTGAGAAGCTATTCATTTTTTTGATAATAACTTATGTTATATGAATCAAAACAGATCATACAGGTGTTAGAGATTGTACAAGAGCTGAATGGAATTCCCCAAGCAAGGCTAAATTTAGAAAAGAGTCAACTTGTTTATGCATTGAGATTTAAAACCAGATTGAAAATTTGGGGGTTCCCAAGATGTTATTTACTAACTATGGTGCAATGCAGATAATGTGATTACGTGAGACCCCATTGGTCCGTGCAAGGGTTGTTTATGCACGATGATGCTGTAATGATGATTATAGGAAATATTATAACATTAGTTGAGATAAATAGTGATCACTAGGAAAGAACTCACGGCCAGCAGCCATAGTAGCAAGTAGCTAGAAGTTATCGCTAGTTTTAATCTGCAATAGGTGGCAGCAATTGCAGAAAAATAAATAAAATAGTTAAATAGTCAATGTTGCTTGCTTGTTAAAGAGGGATAAACAGGCTTTAAGAAAACATTATTTTAATATATTTGCTATTATGGAAAGAAGTTATGCCTATGTTGCTGATCGATTTTAAAACTCCTGTGTAAATTCATTTTGAACCACACAAGATCCATGTTTTACATAGAGTAACATGGACTTCAGCAGTTGTTTTTGTTTAAAAAAGAATTTTAACGCCAAATTATTGTCAAACAACAAAAGGTTGGAGAATAATTGGAATAACTGCATGGGTATAAAAAATTATATCATCGAGACTACAAAAGAAAGTGCTGAGTGAAAAAACTGGCTGTTGTAAGACCCAAAATTATCGTTGATTATTAGCAAGGGGTTTTTCAATGGTTGTAACCTGTAATGAAAGTTGGGTGTCAAAGTGAAAAAAGAAGGTTCGTATCAGCTGAAAACAAAGGGCAATCTCCAATTCTATGTTTCATTGCAAGTTATTTGCAAAAACTCAGCTTTAGTTCTTGCAAATTATGGACGCCGAGTATACTGTATTTGGTTTGCCAAATGACTTTAGAGATGTAAATACAAAAACTCTCTAACCCCCGGCTCTTAAGCACTTCATATTTCATGAGCTAAGACAGTGATATGGAACTAGTATTTCCAATAACTGACTCTTTATGGGGTGAACAATGGTAATTCATTTGTTGAGGATATGTTTTTACTTATAATTATGTGACACAATAGCACCATTTTATTCAAAAACGATATGTTTTTGTAAAGAAGAAATTCAATACCATTGAAAACGCATGGGGAATTGCATTGATATAATTAGCTACGGTATAAGTGGGTGTCAGTTCTATTACGCCTGTATGGATAAAAGTGGGACAAAACAGAATTTTGGATCTATCGCAAATTTGAGCATAGTTTCTGAACCCAAATTTCGAGAAAAAAAAACAAGCCAAATAAAAAATCTTCTGAAGCCCATTATTCTGTAAACAAAGGCAAATTCAAGCAAAATAACGTTATAAATTCCGAGAAAAAAAAATTCCTGATATGTAGGATTTATTGACTCACTCTGTATTTATCTACATAATTAATAACATGTACATGCTTACAAATAAAGAATAGTTTGCACACTTTCATGAATCTTTGTAAATTAATTTTGGGTTTAAATGAAAAGGATATTTATCCATTTTATAACAGGCTGCATTTTTGAAAAAAAATACAGGCTACCAATCTGCAATTGTCGTATTTTCTCTTGTAAGCAATGTAAAAGTGTGATAAAAATTCACAAAGCAAAATTTTTCAGTATTTCCTCGAAACATGTATAAAGGGGTGATAAAAAAACTACATTTAGAAAAACAAAATACAATAGTTAGAATGTTTATGCTCAAATGTTTGCTTTGGTTGTAAGAGGGATTAACAAGCTTTCAGAAAACGTTTATTGGGGTCATTTGAACTTTAGAGGAAAAGGGTTGCCTATTTTGCTGGACTATATTTGGCCCATTTTGAGCCAAACAAAGATCGCTTACATAGAGTAATGGTCTTCAGCAGTGCTCTTAGTAAAACCACTAAATTAGTGTGCACAATAGAAGGTAGAATAATAACGCAGGTTATAAAAATCGAATGTCCCGCGATTAAAAAAGGAAATGCTGAGTGAAAAAACAATGTTCAAGTACAGATGATGATTAGAAGGTCATGATGGCTAGTGTAAGACCCCAGTTGACTTTGACCAGCCAGTTGTCATGGTTGAGACCTGTAAAACGAGATACAATTTAGCTTTAAGTTTTAATTCCAATTTATTAGTTCTGGCAATTTCTGGACGCTGAGTATACTGTATTTGTTGCATATACCTTAGCGAGGTAAACAAATTTTGAGTAATTTCATCCATTTTCTGAACTGAGACACTGATATGGACTGATTTTACAATAAACTGAAATTTTTATGAACAATAAACAAGCAAACATTCAACCAAAAAACGTGTTTAACCGTTTAAGAAAACAACAATCTTCCTAAATGTAGGTTTTATTGGCCCACTCTATACAAGACAAAACTATGGATTAACTGGACACTATTAAAGCTGTAAATGCCAGATTAAATTTGCATATTTTTTACCAAAATAAGGGCAAATTTTACATTTTTTGTGAAAATGACTTGGGTTATATGAAAAATGGTAAAATTGTTTTTTAATTACAAATTTCATCATATCATATTTCCATGTCAATCAAACACAAGCACGGCCTATACCAAAACTACCTGACGAAACAACACACCAGCAAACCAACAACAATACAAACAATACAAAAACAAATTAACCCACATTATTCGTATTGCCGAGAAAAAAACACAACACAGAACCAAATTCAGAATTCAAAAATGGATCGCACCAAAACCTGGAATTCCTCAACAAACATTCTAGGCAGGAAAGGTATCCACTAAACAAATCCATGACCATTCACTCCATAATAACAAGCAGGTAATGACCCGTTTGACATAGCTAAATGCATTCAACGATCACTTTACTAACCTGGGCAAAAAACTTGGCTAACAAAATTTCCACCTTCCAATAACTCATTTAATAAATACCTTCCAAAAAACACATTCACCTCAAGTTCCGAACTCAGTTACTGTAGATGAAATGACACAAACTTCGCCACCTGTTGAAACCTGTTAAAAGTGCGGGTACCGACAAGATGATCCAGTGATTGCTAAACAATCAATGATAACATCATTTAGCCTCTGATGCACATATTAAACCAATCACGTATCACTGGAACTTTCACAGATCAGCTTCAAATCAGCCAAGTCATTCCTTTTACAAAAAACAAAGAAGCAACATAAATTGCAAATTACAGGCCCACTTCTGTTCTTCCATCTTTGTCAAAACTACTTGAAAAATCATGTACACACGTCTGTCTACATCTTTCAATAAGCACAACATTCTTGTCGATGAACAATACGGTTTCAGGCCCAAACGCTCAACTTACATGACACTCCTTGAACTAACAACCAACCTCAACCTTGCATTAAAAAATAAACTCCACACCATGGAGGTATTCCTGGATCTCTCCAAGGCTTTCGACACCATTGACCACGCTATTCTTCTTCACAAGCATTATCATTACGGTGTCCGTGGAGTAGCCTTGGAGTGGTTCAGGAGTTACCTAACTAACCATTCACAATCAGTCTACATACACTCCATCGCATCATCCATCAAACCTATCACAGTTGGCGTTCCACAAGGCTCAATCCTTGGACCCCTACTTTTCATCATTTACATGAATGACATTACCAACATCTCTAACACACTAAAACTAATTTTATTTGCAGATGACACAAACATTTTTCTCTCAAACCCTAACATTAATGCACTTTTCAACAACATGAACCATGAACTCGCAAAAATCACTGACTGGTTTGGGCTAACAAACTTTCTCTTAATGTTTCCAAAACTAACTACATGCTTTTCTCTACACACAACACAAATCACAATCAAACATTAACAATAGATAATCAGACAATCTCCCAGGTACACTCAACCAAATTTTTGGCATCACAATTGACGACAAACTAACATGGAATTACACCATCAACTCTGTCACTACCAAGCGTCTCACGCAATCGGTACATCTACAGAGTTAAACCCACCTTCCAGACTACAACCTTAAAATCACTATACCAACACATTAGTTCTCCCATACCTTAGCCTACTTTAAAATCATCTGGGCCTCCAAATATCACTCACGACGCACCAAATAAACACCACACAGAAATGGGCCATTCGCACTCTCACAAAACTCCCCCCCCAAACGTCACACTTTATGTCACTCCTGCAAAACACTCAAATTAGAGCACCACAACCAACTTCAAACTGCGCTCTTCATGCTTGACTATCACAACCTATCATTTTACCTCCGACTTCAGTAATGACTTATAACCCAAACGGACAAAATCCACAGCTATAACACCAGCAAGCTGACAAACTTAATCTTCCCCTCCCAAAAATTTCCTTAAAAGCCCTGTATTCAGTATCAGGCGCAAAACTTTGGAAAATGAATCTCCCATAAATCTCACAAACAATTAACAAACAAAAAATACTTTTAAATCAAATAAGACCTCAAGACTCGTATTCTCCTCGCACTTTCTTCTCATTCGTATCTCTACTCCTCATTATTTCTCACTCAATTTCTACCTCTGCTCTCAACGCAATTAGGTTGCATACCATGTTGACAGTCTGGACTTCTTGTCCAATTCCCGTTTCTGTATTCCCGTTAAGTGTTGTTTAGCTTAGATAATATATTTTTGTTCTGTTTTGTTTTTGTTTATGTATACTACCTCGTAATATATTGTCATATTGAGTTTATCGTATTTGTATGGTTTTACGGGCCAGCAATATTATAAGCCCTATCGGGTTTGCCATTATGGTCCTAGCATATCGATCCCTCACCTATTCAGAACTTGTACAGGTTACAAATTGATACTTTATGTATTATATATACGATTACTTATATACATATATGTCTTGTACGATATGTTATGCGGAAAATACATGAATCTTGAATCAACGCCACACAATGAGGGGTGTCAAATTCGCGCAAATAAACACCGCTTCCAAATATATCCCATAATGTGTAATACGGGGGTAACAAATTTGCAGGGTTGGGGAGTTACTTTTTATGATGAATTTATGTTGTATTATGTACAATTTTAAGAAATGGGATGGATGGCTACATCTATCAGTACAATATACATATGTCGGGTAAAATATTTTCCTCCAATAAGTAGTTTTTAAACAACAAAAAAAATAGTTATACATGTTCGTCATTTCCACCACCTGATGATGCATCATCTATTGTCTTGACTCATTTATATTAAGCAAAATACATAATTACATCAAACTAACAAAGGGAAAAATATTACAACATCCATCACTAGTTATTTCGTCAAATTAAGGTACAATAATAAGTTACTTGACCAATATGAAACTATGAATCAGGCGGACGATTCCAAGTCGCTTTACTATAACGGTTTAGAGTTCTTAAGCAACATGAGGTCTTCTTTCATGTCTCTTGGGTATAATCGTATACTGTATTGTCGCACTACGTTGGAATAAAAAAAGTTGTGCAAGGATTGCAGAAGACCTTGACCTTGCAGAAAGTCACTGAATCTTAGATTAGTTGTTGTTTTATAAAGCAAAGGTACTATGCTTCCAAGTGTTGTGAAAAAATAAGAAAGAAATCGATTTGAAAAATAAGCCAGATATGACAAACTTTGGTCAGCACACCTCTTTTTCCTCATTCCAATGGGATTTATTACAGTTAACATGGTAAGCACGATATCGGTACGGTATCGGGTATAGCAATTATGAAAGTAATGATGACTTGCTATATTGTTAATTGATCATAAAATCCATAATAATTATATTGTATTTCACACAAAACAAATTCTCACCCATTAAGCCTGATGTGTAATGAAAAGGATTTACAACACTATACTACTGTAATTCCGGGTGGTATGGTGGGTATTGATACAAGCTATGCCCAATAAGGGACAAACTCTCAAGCATATCCTAAACAAGGGAGATCTTCTTTTCTTGTTCTGCAACATGTGAATTGGTTTTTGTTTGATTTGTCATATCATTTGACACAGGTATATAATTAGATCAATTGATTCATCAGAAGTTGAAATATTCAAAAATATGTAAACAGTTAATTTTAAGTGACAAAAAGAATCATGATAGTGTTACATTCTCATCAAGTTCAATGTGTGTTTAAATCCCATAGGAATGGAGAATTAGGGTTCCAGCGACTAAAATGCTGGTCCACATGCGTTCCTGTATAAAATGGCCGAGATGGACAAACGTAATTTTCTCCCACATGGAACATCTCAGACCTTAAAGCACACAGTCTGCTTGACAGTAATCATATCTCTACCCAATCATATTGAAATGAGGGTCGTTATCCCAAAATTTTCGAGCTACTGGACCGTGAAGACTGCATGCACGTGGACCCTGGAGGTCAGAGCACTTTTTCAGCCAGGTGTTCCCTGTACGAATACGGTTAAAATGTTTGGTTGTAGGACAAATTAACATATCAATGACAACCTTTTTTGGATATTCCTACAGATTTTATACTTAATAGTGATAGCAACCATGATTTGCAACCCAGGTCCGCAATTTCAGTTTTTAGGGTATACTTTAGGTGAGGGTCACAAAAAAAAACGCCTCATTTGCAGTTGGGGGCGGCGTGGAACTTACTGTTCTCAAGTATTTACTGGTGTGGAATCCATAATGGGCCTGTGCTTGCAAAACCCGCCATATCTAGCGTATTTTTTCAGTCGATTTCTTTTAATTTTTTTAAACATAAAAAATATATTAGATGTGTTTTTATAAAAACAGCAACAAATGTATGTGATATAGTGATTGGAATTAAGGGCAAGATATATTTAATCCTTTGCACATTTTTTTTTTTATTCACGTATTATTTATGGGATAGTAGCCTTGTATATCCTGGCTTAAATAGCCTTCTCATCGGAAGAAGAATGAACATTTAAGGCGCTGTGATAAATATCAGTAATCTATTAAAATAGTTAGAAATCAAAAAGTTTTGGATGGAATGTTTTTTCATTGTATGTATAAACTTTAGTTCAAATGCTGAAGAAAGAACAAGAAGTTCTTGTTTATTTTTCCTTACATAATCTCTTTGAAACAGACTGATGAAAGTCTCAGTTGACCAAGGTATCTTTTGTAAACATGGTTTACTGAGTTGGGTTAGCATACGCTCTTTTATTGTTTAGTTTTATTTTTTGGAGATCAACCCTCGTCTTGTAGCGTATCATATAAAAGGTCCCATTGATTGGTAATGAGGTGTATT
Organism: Ophioderma brevispina; assembly: GCA_023653785.1. NCBI lineage: Eukaryota > Metazoa > Echinodermata > Ophiuroidea > Amphilepidida > Ophiodermatidae > Ophioderma > Ophioderma brevispina. The sequence goes on from JAMKCH010033193.1 coordinate 26,907, forward strand.
GCCATTCATTCCGTCAAGGGATATGCACGACGTCTAGGGAAGTGACTCATCACAGATCAATTGTAATACTCATTTGATCATTCCATGGGACTTCTATATGACACGTCTACCCATTCGTATACCGGAGCCCTTTTTGTAACAACTTTCCTGGCGGGGTCCCTGTGGAATTCGTTACGGAATACCCGATTCGTCTATACATTGTAAACAGAGCAAGCTAAAAGAGTTTTTATTTTTATTTAATTTCCATTGTGGTATAAAATAATACCCAAACTTTCCCAGTTATGTCACTATGACGCCATACGTTGAGGAAAGTACGGGTGGAAAATAAGTTTTAACAATTTTACTGCTCGAAAACATTGATATAGCACCAAAATGATCTGAGTATATAAAACTTAGTCATTTTCCATCAATTCGACCAAAAACCCTCGTTAAAAATCGAAATATTGCTAAAATCTTTATTGCTGACCAAAATGAATTTTCTCTATTCTGCGCTGTGTAATATGGAAAAGTGTTTGCTAACATGCAAAACTTTTATGACGTCATTCTGACGAAATTAGGAATGTTGGTACTTCCTTATTGGTTCAATGGAAAAGACGAGGAGATACCTATCCTTGGCAGGGCGGCGCAAGGGGGTGGGGTGGCAGGGGGGCGGCCGGCCCCCCCCCCCTGAAGATTTTCAAAAAATTTAGAAAAAACAGGGGTTTTTGAGGCAAAAATGAGGTCATTTTGAATGTTTCGCAACCCCCCCCCCATGATGTACTAGGCAGTTTGGTACTTCTCTTCCGAAGTAGGTGTGGTTTCCCCCTCCATCACTTTGGGATCACCATATCATATACCCAGTGGATGTTTGTTTTGCTGAAAGGAAGCGTAAAATTTCGATGACAAAACATTAAATTTAATTTGGCACAAAAAGGGGAGTATGAGTTTTAGCAAGGAGAAAAGAAATAAATAAGGAGAACCCCTCTTCGGTAGACGAGGGTTTAAGCTAACAAGATGGGGATTTTGGTCACTAGGCGGACTGAAACCATGACCTGCTGTGTAATTTTCGACTTGGGCCGTGTGGATGTGGGCCAACTTGGTCGGTCCGATTAAAAGGAGAAGGAAGGAGGAATTAAGAATGAATAAAAAATTAGAAAAAAAAAGCATTAAAAAGTTGTTTTATGGAAAAAAGAATTTTATGAGCCTGTGAAGCAATTTCAACTGAGGAGCCGTGGTTTAAAAGTAAAATAAGTGTTGAGCCGGGTTTGAGGAATTTAAGAGTCCTAAATATCAGAAAGTCCTAGGACTCTAGGTTTTCGGAGACTGGGCGTCAGTAGGACGCCCAGTCTCCGAAACTTTAATCAAGGCATTCAGAAATTGTGTGTCCTAGGGCACACGGAGCTTTGAAAACCTAAAATTAACTTTTACCCTTAGTGCGACCCGGACTCTTGTATTTTGGGGGACTCTCAAATTCGTTACAATTATCGCAAAATTCAAGGTCCTCTCAGGAAGCGTCCATAGGACCCTGGGGCAGTGACGAACAACAAAGTCATAGGACCCTTGTGATACTTTGATGTAGTGTCCCAGGACCCTTACCGGTGCTGTATAGTCTAGGGACCTGTGTTGTACTGTGATGTAGCGTCCCAAGGCTTACAGATATGCTCACTCGGACTTAATTGAAAGGTACTGGTTACTTAAAAGCAGGCCGAAATCCGAAGCAGTCCGCTGTGGCTTAGCAGTGCAGATCTTCAGACAAACCAGGGTATTTTAAGAGTGTTGTGTATGTATTGTGTAATATGTAATATGGTGATTTTCTACGTAGGTTCGAGTACTGGTCGCCCCACTTTAAGAGCGTTGGGTTTAGAATTGTTTTATCTATTTTTTTCTTAATTTATTTACTTTAGTTTTATTATTTCTGTTATTTTTTTTATTATTAAGTGATTTTATTACTTCTCTTTTGAACATTTAATTTTTTATTACTTGTCTTTTCAAATTTTTTTTTAAATAAACTCCTTCTTTTAAATTTTGATTATTTAACAAATGGTATTTAAAAGAGCAGTTGTAATATGGACAGAGGAAGTTTAAATAGAGAAACAGTGTGGAAAAAAATGAAGAGATTAATATGTGAATATGTTAAAATATTGATTTTGTAATGTTTAAATACAGTGTGAATATAATATCTAACGTCAATATAGATTTTATTGAAACAGTTTGATTTACGCGTTTTGAAGGGTAAAATATTTAAACTAATTAAACGCACAAATATGGAAATTAAGCAGAGCCGTTGATTGGTTTAAAGCAGGGTGGTACTAAAAGGAAAAATGAACGCCATCAATGTAGTATTAAGTGTTGCTCACTTAACATCTTTGCGTGTTCTAATCATTTAAAATGCTAATAGTTGACCATTTATAAGTGTTAAAAATCATTAACATAACATAATGGGATTAAATGCCAATGGCAATATAGTTTAATTATTAGCGCTTCTGTTTTTGCAGTGTATTATAGTCGCATGTGACCAAAATGGCGTTTCGCCCTAGACAGTTTGTAGATGAAAACGATAGGTTATATACTGCTAAGTGCATTTTTGAAGTTTTGCTCTGCTAACAATATTTGCTTTTGAGTGTGCTTGCGCTTCTACATGGAATCTGTTGCTGAGCTCATCCTCTGAGACCTTGATGCAGGTCTCGTTCAGCTTCTCTAACATTCTACCGAATATTGGGGGTGAAGGGGAAATAGTTATGTTAATTTCCAATTGGTATTTTCTCTCCTTTTCGTGCCAACATCAAGCACCAACGGCAGAGAAAGTAGTTAGTAGTGTTAGGTTAGGACAGCTTGAAGTGAGGATTGGGGATGTGGTCAGTAGTACCAAAAGGCAGCACAATTGAAACGCCAGCAATTATTTTATTAAAAAAAAAAAAAAAAAAAAACGTCGGATAATCAGATTCCGGGTGGTTTGTTGGCTCTAAATGATGGCAAACGACTAGTTTTTATATAAACAGAGAGTTTCAGTGCTCCTATACTGTTGGTAAGGCAGCAAAATCGACAAGTATCCATTATCCGTGACATCCAATATCCAGTATTTTCATACCTCTTGATTATGAATCCTAGTGAAGGTATATTCTGGATGTTTCTCTTTTGATGCCAAGAGAAAGAGACCATCTAGCTCTCCAGTGGTACCAAATGTATTTGAAGTATTGGATTTTAATAAGGAAAATCCAGCGGGTGGTAACCTCACTCCCAAAAAAAGGGCTGTTATCCCTCTAAATGGAATCACTTTTCTCAGGTTGTCTTGTCGCACATACATTAGTTACTAGAGGTGGCGGTAGCGTACCTCAATTATGGAATGATATTGGACGGTTATTCCAATCTCTGAGCAGACGCCAATCAGGTCGAGTCTTTCTAGACGCATTTATGTTTTACCCGAGGACTGGTCCTAACCATGTGTTATTAAAAAAGGACCATTCTATGGTCTGTGCCCAAACTGACAAAAGTCAGGTATGCCTATACATTAGATGTGCTCCTCCTTCCCTTTCGGTTTAAGTGTCGTCAGCCGATTACCTGATTACCTCCTGAGCTTTCCCATTTTCATGTAAAGTATGTTCTTGCATGATGACGCTGTGGTTTACCTGAAAGATCCATATTTTTTTACATTTTCTCGTCCTTTCTTCGTGGCGAGCGAACTTTGCATCTTTCAGTTCCTATCCTGGCGTTGCAATCTCCTATTTCCAGTAAAAAGTTCTGTGCTAGAATGGTTCAATGGCTCTTGTAGCTGAGAATATGTAGTCTCTTCTGCCATGTTGGTTCGACAGTAGGTAACTACCACAGTTGAAGCAGCTTTCTTTGATCATTGTTGGGGATACACTGACCCAGATAAGGCGTACACTTGCTAACGAGTAGAATGCCATCGAGGTATTAAGCATGTGCTCGTTGTTCCAATTACCAGTTCGTCTGTTACCAGTCCAATTGCATTTCATTATGGCCGCTCTGCGTCGTATTTATGCCACGAGTTGCATGTAAAAATGTTGGCCAATTCGACTAACTAGTACTGGACCATGTGGGTATGTGAAACTGCTATTGAAACAAAGGGTGGTATACCAAATGGCAATGTAGCCCAACTGGCAAACGAGTTTCCAACTGGCGATTGGACTAACAATTGCCTAAATGCTCGTTCCAACTGGCTTCTGGATCAAATGGTCATTGGCCTGTAATCTCAATGCCAAAGGTGCCCGAACATTGACCCAACCAACCAAAATTAGTTAATGAAACCAAATTATTCAAAACGTTACTGTCTAGCTATTTCCTAAAATTGCTTCATGAATTAAAAATAAATAGTTTCAGAATTATTATTACTATTGCTGTCTTTCCAACAGACACAAAATGAATTAAAATAACAATGAGGCTGTATGTAACTTGTTTCAAATCGTGTGGAGTGTGGATTGCATACCGAAATACGAAAAACGTTTCTGAGAAAATTGCATTTGAAAAATTACCAAACTCTGCAAAGTACGCATCAATATACAAGGTTCATACAGGGTGATTAAAAAAAAACCTGACCCTGAGGTGTCTGCCATTTGAATTTTTAAGTTACCTATATCTAATATGTCTGGTATCATCGGAAAGTATAGTTCATTATCTTTAATTTTGCTGCAAAAGATCATTCACATCGTTTGGTTATAGCCGAGCTACATCGTTGGAATCATAGTCTTGTTGTTTTCGCGCTCTGTCCACGGATTCGCATTAATATGAACGGCGTTGCGAAAGCAAATCAGTCGTCCGAAAGAAAATTCGCGGCTATTATTGACTGCAGAATATATGCGACGCTATTCAACCCCACATCAGGTCGCAATTTAGACCGATGCCTCTTTTAACATTCTACGTCCTCCATCCACTATAAAAAATCAGTTTTGAAAAATAAATTAACTTGATAGAGGTATCAGTTTCTCGTGGGATTGAATGAATCATACCATATGAAGGAAACAGACATCGGTGGACAAACCCTTGAGGTTTAAAGTATTGTTATATTTGTGGACCAGATATGCCACATCTTGAAAAAAAAAAAGGGTTTTCAAATGAACTTACCATTATCAAGCCTTTGGGACACCTTTAAGATACACTTTATTCCATAAACATAGACAGTACCCTTATCATCATTTGGGGAGTCATTAGCCTTAGTTTGCAAGTGTATTCAAATGGGAAATCCGGGATGGCGGTAAAAGCTGACTATTGATGATAAAAGGACATGGAGCCGGGCTTATTACGTATCCCGATTGGAATGATCTTTGCAAGCAAAATTAAAGATGATTTACGATGACAACACATATGTTAGGTATATTTATTAAAAAAATTCAAAAATGGCGGAAACAATCCGGGTTAAGTTTTTTGGATCGCCCTATATATAAAGTAAATTGACAACATGAGATTAAACACTCGGAAAAAGATCATACATCTCTTGGATTAATGTAATGACGCGAGATAAGATGTAAAATAGATAAAATTAAATGCTTGCACTTAATAGCGTTACGAGGGGTATGCATCAGTCTTCTAAAACAAATTTTCTTCTCTATGGCCAAATTATAAAGCTTTGAAACTTGGTAAGCTTGTAAAGGTTGATGTTGCGTACCTTTTGGACTATTTTTGTTTTGTAAAAATACAATAAATAACAAAATCCGTCGCAATGTTATAGAAACCATACGATATTTTTTTTATACCTGGAAATACTAATCAAATCAATCAAAATCAAATCAAATTTATTCCGCAAATACAAAGATTACAAAGAAATAAATGTGAATTAATTGGAAAAGAGGAACAGATACGATGTGAAAATAAATAATTGAACATTGGAGAAGAAGAAAATATCGGACTGTTAGGACTCCACTGGGTACAAAATAGTGGGAAGATTAAGGCGGTGGAGCCATTATTAAGGTAAACTTACTTAAAACTAAAACCCTACAATGATGAACATTATGAAGCGGTCAAGGAAAATATAAGAGAAAAAATTTGATGCTGGAAATACAAACGAGACT
>JAMKCH010033194.1:0-80093 GCA_023653785.1 Ophioderma brevispina
TGGCCGTTTTGAATTCGCTGTTGCTGTTAGGGTGGAATGTCCTACCCCTGTAAGAAACTATATGAAGCTAAATAAGCTCATATAATTCATTATGAAAATCTAATCATCAGACCTTCCTTTTTCTTCTCCTTTCCCCTTTATACATTTTGAGTATAAGAAGCAATATCCACCCCACAAAGGACGGGTGATCATTTGTGGTTTCATGGGAGAAACTGAAGGTTCCTTCTGTATGCTTGTGACGGATCATGGGAAAGACCTGGCGTTACGGAAAAAACAAGGGGCTGTACTCTATTCCATTCCAAGCCCCCCCACACACAGAAGGAGGGGACTTCTCCCAAAATGAGTGTCAGGTAAGTCTTGTTAAAGGGTCTGACAATTGTTGTGTTCTTGTATTAATATGTGCAGTTTTACAGCAGGTAGTGCAGAAAATTGACTTTGTTAGTTAATGGGTCTTATGAAAACTTCCGAAACGATGCTAAATAAAAAGAAGACGGGGTGGACCCACTAGGTTACCATGATCACCAAACTGTCAAACCCCCATTGAAGTTGGTCAGTGCTGCCTTCTGGAGAACGGCATGCCGGCTTGTTGAAACTACAATTCCCAACTATTTTCAAGAAGATGACAAATGTTTGAAGTGTGCCCTAACTACCTCATGAGCAGCAATGCTCCTGAGTTAAAGTGACAGGAGGAGATTTTTTTGACGGTAAAAATTGCACTTCTGGGTGGTAGAAACACCACTACCGGAGAATATTTAAAGGTTGACGAGCCAAACAAGAAAAAAGAAACCAAAAAAAACACTATGTTTTTGAACTCATCTGCGTCCTAATCTTCCCCAAAGAAAAGCATTCTTTGAGGTTCGTCGTGCATGACAGAAAAGCAAAAATCACCATCTTAATGATATTATTACATACACGCGGCATATTTAGCTATTCACTTCAGATGTGATCTAATACATTGGTAAGCATCCAATATTTGCAAAAAACCTGGGTTTGTTTGAAAAAAAAATTGGGGATGCTTATTTCTGTAAAGTCCTTCATGCCTTTTAGTGACTAAAATTAACTCTCCTATGATCGGCTGTTGTGGAAAAAAAAAGTGGCAGGCCATGTGGCAGGGTTGATTGATTTATCGAAGATACTGTGCCACTCGGGGCCAATGCTAGGCATTTTAGTGCAAAATTTCGGTGAAAGCCAAAACATCATCATTGCCAAAGTGGGCAAGCGGCATGACATGACACTATGAAACCGGGAATTAAAGGTTCAATTTTGGGGATTAGGGACAAATCTTTTTTACAGAAAAAAATCTTCAGGGAATAGATTTTATCGAAATTTTTCCCTGGATCAAAGAGTTCGGTAACAGGGCACAGGGCTTTCTTTTGCTTCAGAAAATTGAGGCCCAATTTTGCTAAAAGGATTAGAGAGAAAACAATTTCTAAACTAAAATTTAAAATTACTGGTATATTTTTCTTCGGATTAAACCTTGGCATATAGAGCTATATAGTATGGGAGCATGTCAGTCCTTACACACATTCTTATGATTTGCAATCGCCTCTCTCTCTCTCGTTTTGCTTGATCTTGAAATTTGAACCAAAAGAGCTTTCACTTTTGACATTATTTTTTCATTACCTGCCTGCAGCTCTCTAAAGTTTTGTGTGGTAGATCCTTAACAAATATTAAATAGGTATTGGTTTCTTTCTTATTAGGTGAAAGGAATTTCTCCAATAAAAATTATACTCTGATTCATCTTTAAAATTCTTTTATTGGCAGTGGGCATAAGGCAGCGGTGGTCATGAGAGGGCAAAACAAAAGTTCCTCTCAGGGAAAAAAACGTCCAATCGGAGGGTAAATGAGCTCCAAAAATGAGATTTTTGCATGATTTTTCATCAAAATGCCCTGTTTTTACTATCATTTGTGTCAAGGGAGCACACCCCACCTCACCATTGACGACGCCACTGTTTATTGCTACCTAAGCAAGAATTTTTTCATCTTATTGGTTGCTGAAGATGGGCTTATTAATTTAACGGGTGATTAGAGGGTCCTTCCTGCCACGCAACATATGTACAGCTGCCGCATGTTAAGCGTGAATACTTACGCAACTCGCTATTCCGTGCGTCGAATGTTTTCTGAGATGCGTCTAACGCTAGCGGTGGTTGTGAAGTTTTGCATTCGTTCCTGCAGTTTTGCATTCTTGTTTTGTCTTAGTTCGGGTGCTTTTTTGTTACGGTGCTTTTCGTGTAATTTCACAAAATTCGTGTTAATAAAATTAATTACCAAGAGGTTATTTACCCCACTAAAACCCCCAACATTTCGGAGAACAGGAGAAACGGAGGAGGAAAGGAAAGTGTAAGCGAATTTTCAATTGAGGGTCGTTGGAATTTTTTAGGTTGTCAAGGAGCTCAGTCACATTTTAACAAAAAAAATATCTTTCACGTAAGGCTGATGAATAGCGAACCTTCGGAAATAAGTGAACCTTTAGAATATCGAGAGACCTCCGCGCAATGAACATAATGAAGATACTTTGAAGGCCGCAATGCAACGATTTCACTATTATTATGAGAAAAATATTTATCCTTCTCACATTTTAGAAATCCCAACTGAGAGAACAAACAAAATTGTCACATCAGACAAGTTTTCTGTTTTGGTGGTGGTGACACCAATCAATTGTTTGGCAACCTTTAACCTATAACCCTAAAACTAACCTAACCTTAGAAAACTAAAATTTGATCTTATCATAATGGTATGCTTGAATCAAATCAATGTTCGTAAGAAAGTTTGGAATGGCGAACCTTTTGAAATTTAGAAAATAGAAAACGCGGCCCGGTATATGCATGGTTCGGAATATCGAACCTTTAACTCAGAATATTGAACCTAATAATCGCAAAAGCGGATCCTTTTAAATACAAATTCAAGTAATAGAAAAACCCGTTCCAATTATCGCAAATTATTATAGTGACCATTTTTAATACATATATTTGGAACATCTGTCTAATCTTTTGAAGGGTAAAAATTGTGTTAATTCTGATGTTTATGCCACTTATATAGTTCCATTTTTTAAAGGAGGAGGAAATCATTACAAGTGTAGATTATAAAAAACTGCGCTACTGTAAATTCGATATAATCACTGGTTGGTGGCTTATGATGCATGTTACACCTGGCGGCTAGTTTGGTGGTAGGTACGCTAAGACTGCTGCGCCCACGACAGTTAACCAAACCAAGACGCACTAAAATGAAAAAAAGGTGTCATTGGGTGACATTTTGACAGTTTCAAGAAAGCTAAGTCGGTTGACCCCTCTTTTATTGATGCGCCTCTTAAAGATTAGCATATGACTTTAACAAATTTTTTAAAAATCTGGGCCGTCAGAAGTTATTTTTTATGAGGAAATGGCATTCTTTTCTCATGTCCATAGAGCTCTGTACAAACTTTGCCCGAAAAAATGCGATTTTTGCAAAACGTCATAACTCAAAAATAAAGTCGGTGATCCCATTGTTTATTAGATTTTTTATTTACACCGATGAAATACCATATATCTGAAAATAAAGATAAAGAAAAATCTGGCCGTTCGCTTTATGATCCTCTATCACCCTTAAATTGTGTATTTTTTTCATAGCCAGTGGAAACTTCCAGATGGATCTATTCATGTTGAATGCCCCGCAACCAGTAACGCTACCAATGCAAATTCGGGCGTTGCAATGCGTTATGACGGAGGCTGACACACTTCCCCATAGAAGGCACCTATCATTTGATGCTGCTCTGATAGACCCTGTGGTAGCTGCAGGGCCTACTCTATCACAATGGGTCCTGTTTCTTTACAAATCCCAAAGAGTGATAGCAAACGGAGTATGTTTGTATTTTTATGGAGTGTTGCCAACAAAAAAGTAGCCCAATTTTTACCTTAAAATTTAATTTCTATGCGGACAAAAATCACCGCCTACCTGCGGCCAAATGTCGAAAATGGCACTTTTGAGTGCCCTTTTGACATAAAAAGTATAGCACAATTGGACAGGTAAAGCACAGTATTGGCAACACGATTTATGAAGAAATTTTCACTACTCAGGATTGCAGATTAAAAAATGGCACTGAATTATTAAAAATAAATTAAATGATAATAATTGTTTATTTTTAACGCGAGACATATCCACGTAACATGACTTCAAGGCACTGTGCGGCAGCCATTGAAAGGCGCTCAGAAGATGTCCGCACATCAGAGAACCATAATATAATTACCAGAAAAACAGATTTATGCCAAGAAGCTCGATTTTAGAAGCCGGAGGAAACGGAGTACCCAGGCAGGTGGCGCCAAGCCGCATTCTATAATAAGAAACTCACCAAAACAAAAAATGTCAACATGAAACTTACAGCAATACAGAGTGCAAACACAAACTATTTGGGTTGTTTGATGTGGGTCGGTCATGGGTGTTCCCATGACCCACATAAAACCTCTCCTCATTCGTTATCATGCAAAAAAATTCAGGAAAACCAAAAAAAACCTTCCAGCTGGAGTTGATTCTTCAACTCCAACGGTTTTGGGAATAAGAAATATTCTTAACAACATATAAAAAAAGTCAGGGGAATTTTTCGTCAAGGATTTTGTTTTTACCTGTTTAAGCCAATGGCGACGTCATGAAATTGGAAGTTCGTGGCCGCCCTCCCCTGGGAAGAGTACTGGAGAAAACCCTGTAAGGACGAGTATGAATCCAGAAAACAAATTCACATAAAGCCACCAAGAACAAGCCCCTAACAAGACTTAGTATACAGTGGTGGCCATGTTAACCCCTGGGTACTACCATATATTGTACAATGTGTATGATTGGTTCTTATACATACAACAAATCTATAATAGCCCTTTGAGTAAACCAATCAAAATGCTTCTTATGTTATGTGTAAACCATACCAAACATTCTTACAGTGTTTCTGATTTGCTCATTACATGTTTAAATATTTTTTGCTATTTGGGGGAAATATTTTTGGGATTTTAATTGACAAATTTATTGTGGTGGTGGGTGGCGGGGCGGCGGCGGGCCGGCGGCGGTTTAAAAAACCATTCTTAAAACACTGCCAGTCATCCTTACTCAACACGGGCCCTATGCCCAACGTACTCTAGGAGCCTTTTGCCAACAAGTCACTACAACTTCTTCTTCAACCCAAAATCTGCATCGAGTACTCAGGTCTTCTTCCATCCAATTTATGATTCAAACCTCACACCACACATCAGAATGTTTGAAGTTTATTGGTCAAAAAGCAGAAAGAATACCATAAATATTGAATTGAACTTGCCTGCTATCGCAAGTGTCCCCTATAGAAAGCCTGCTTTGATTATATGTCGTGCACGGGCTCAGAAAATTCTAAATCACCATATTAATGATCTTATGACATAACAAAGGTGTTTATCAGCTATTCATTTTCAGTGTGTATTAGACATTGGTAAGCATTCCAAATATGCAAAAAAACCTGTTTTGAAAAAAAATTGGGGACATTGTGTTTTGGAAATGTCCTTGTGTCTTTCATTTAAAAAAAGTGAAAAATCCCGGTTTTTGTTTTTTGCAGGTTTGAACTGTAGGGATTAGTGGTTCCACCCACCCCCCAACCCCCCATGGCGACGGGCCTGGAAAGGCTTTTCCAGGGACTGTATCATATGAAGAACCATTTCAAGAGCAACTGACCCAAAGACTTGGCATTAATAGTATGTTAGGGGGAATTTCTTTGGGACAAATGACAGCTATTGCACTGACAACCTTGTTGCATTCATATAAAGATATACACCCACAATTAATCAAGTTTTCTACGGTGTTGTTGCTAGATGCGATGACGCATTTCGGTGTTGATAGCTTGATGTATCAAGTAGATAACATGGTAGGCTTAAATCAAAACAAGCATCTTTAAACTTGATGCAAACAACAAACATTCTTAACTTTCTATATCAACAGGTGAGAATTTGTATTGCAGTGGTCGTCTCTATGGAACCCAAGTGGGGATAGCGGAATACCATATGGCCCAAAAGCTATCAGCATATTCAAACCATGACAGCAATACAATATTATGGAGGATGAGGAAATAACATTCTACATACTGTTTGAAAAGGGAAGTACTAGCTCATATGAATCAATATCATGGTAATGTCAGCTAGATGGTCTTGGTGATAAAGAGGATCAGTTTTATGCCACCAAAGTTGCCCTTTCACTGTTAAGTTCCATTCATACTCAATGAATGCAGTGCAGTGCAAAGTGGATGAAGCCCACCTTTTTAAAAGGTTTGCCATCTGTTGTATGGTTTGATTATTTTGAAAAAACAATCAATCTGATTTTATTTTTGAACGGACTCTCATTTTATTAGAGTCATTTACAGTAAATTAACTTAACAGGCCTTCACATAAAGCAGGGAATTAGTTCTTTATGATTCCTCTTACAAAAAGTTTTTCAAATAGTATTAATTTATTCCATTCAAAAACTATTTGAAGAAGCACTGTATGACAATTTATTTAGGTACCCAAATCCATATATTAACTTTCAGGTAGAATAATTATTTGTGAGCCTGTTAAAGCAGCCAACTAATCATCGTTTTGGGGGGTCTAAGAAGTATATACTCGAGCTACAACCAATATCGATAAGTATTCTTACTTTTGTCTTTTCTGAAGTATGAACTGATGACGGTGCGGAGTGATACACCTAGTGCTGCCTTTCAGTTGTAATGCGCTTGTGCTTTGCGTACGCAAGCGCTGAAAGTTGGTATAATAATACGCCCATATTCGCGTTGGACCAGAGTAGTATATAGGAGGACAGATGTTGTCTTACTTCGACATTTCCAAACATGATATGATATGTAAGCGGTCAAATGTCATACAAAGTCATACAGAGTGAATTTTCATAATAGTTCAAATCAAGCTAAAAACCATATCAAACTATCCTCTAATAACAAGGTTAAAATTATTTTACTTTGGCCCTGGTTTGACGTATGGATATAAAAGGATAAAATCGCACCAAAAGTCAGATAAGGTCAATGCCCTTTATGACCTATTTTGGTGGATCGGTGTAAACTATTTGACCTCAAACTCAGAAAAACATGATGTTGCTATAGCAAACACTACATTTTAGTAGTCCTGTGATGAGATAATCATATATGCTGTATTGGTTTTTAAACTTAATTCAAGAATGTTGAAAATTTACAATTTGTCTAGGACCATGACCTTACCTACATATCAAAGCTAGGAATGCAGAGATGAACAACATATCAAAAATACTTTCCCTAGAGATAAAAGGAAAACAGATCTATTTTTGTAAAGTTGAAGTATCTCATTTTTCAAAGGCTGCCCAGGTACTAGTTTGCTTCTGCAAAACAGTGACATCAGTGTGCATTCCTCATGTGTACAGTGTTCATGCTCAATGTAAAATTTAAAATGATGCAACTTCAGTGGAACATAAATGGTTAGAGGAAAATAAGGCACCCTAGTTCACACCGGTACTGGCTGACAGGCCTATTAATCGGAACCTGAACCTGAAGGGCCTTAGCAAATATTCTTGGCCACGGTGAAAAAAACACACACACCACACTACCAATGATACCAAGAGGGCTCTGTCCAAGTCAACTATAGCATGACTCACATAATCTTTGCACCTCAAAGGGCACCAAACCACCTACTAGCCTGCTATGACAAAAGACCATGGAACTTTTATTGAATATAAACTGCACAAAAAAGCCAAGCCACCTGGATGGTATTACTGAACAAGAAAAGTGAATATTTATTAATCTTTCCCTGGACAAAGAAAAAGGGTTATCAGTTCACATCCCTTTCACAAAGGTAAATTATGTTGAACAACTTGTTTGTATTCAAAATAATCCAAGCATGCAGAAAGAATATTCAATAACATGCACCTAGTTCACCTGAACATTCAGATATTTCTGAGGTTATACTTTTGTATGCTCTACCACATACTTGGGTTGTCTGGAAGCAGGTCTGGCCAAGTTAACCGTGTAAGTCCCTATAAAAGGTTGATGAGGAAAGTTGCAGGGTTAATCAGATGTGGTCCACAGGAAATAAAGTGGTAATAAAATGATGATATTGTACAGTGATATTTTTTTTGTCAAGTTACTTGAAGTATTTTCATTTTATGAATGCGGTAATGTTGGATTTTTTTTTTGTTCATTGATAAAAATGAAATCTAGTGCATTGCAGTTTGCCAAGCAATAATGACACTCACTCTGTGAGCATTAGTTTGTTGGTAAGGGTGCTTCAACACAGGTGTTTCTCATTAATCCACGGAAAATTCCGGTGGTTGTAAATTTCATTTTTATCTTAATTGGTTGTAATCTACAAAGTGTATTGTAATAGGTTATATAGTTTGTCCTCCACCTCAAGTGAAGGTGACGTCATTATGCGTATTTGCATTTCCACTAGCGTTTCGATCGTGGCCGCCTTCATTCGCGTGCGTTACATGCTATGATTCCAAGCATAGCGCACACCAATCATGGTCCGGGCAACAAAAAGGCACAGGTAGATCATCGGATAAATGGTCTTAAGAAAATTACCCCAAAATCAAAAACCCTGGATATTTTTTCGTCCACCAAATTGAGTATGGTAAAGGAATGAACTCTCCTCCACAATTTTTTGCAGTTTTAAAGACTGCAGGATTTGTTTTAGTTGTTTTAATTATTTTTTAAAAATAATTTTTACAATAAATATTTTTCCCAGCCTAAATGGAAGGTGCATTTAAAGTCCATGGGGCCCGATTCCTAATGCCTCGTCCCCAAGCAAGACCCCAGATTTACCGGAAGGGGTCAACATTTTGGTATTAGCAGAGAAAGAATACTAGTTTTCTTTTTTACACAGTGAAATCTTAGAGCCATAGGATGTTTGGTTGGAAGTTATGATCCGAACATGTGGCCACATTTTGGTGACCAATTAATTTTACACAGTACTCTATGGGGCTTACAAAATCACGTTTTTAGCCCTCCATCAAAAACGGATTGAAAAATTGGCGCGAACCTTACAGATTGGTTTTGGAGTGAAGGCCACAATCTATCAAGATGAAACTTTATAATCCTTAAATCGGGCCATCCCTTTAAGCTGAAACCTTAGGAATGTGTGTATAAACAAAATACTAAAATCTCCCGTTGGCTTTGAATCAAGTGTTTAATCTTAGAAAAAAATTATTTAGGGAAAAATACTTAGGAAAACGGACATTAGCAAAACACCTATTCAAATATAAAAACCCTCAAATCTGCAAAATCTACGTAGAGAATTTTCTAAATTTGATTCCTTTCATATGACACTTATTCATCACCAAGGGGAGTTGTAGTTTCTTCTAGGAAAAATATGAAAAGTGGATTACTTCAGATTTCTAGAATCCTTCAACAAAAAAGTGTCGTTTGAGACCACTGGTCTTTGTTTTTGATGACACACAAAAAAATAAAAAACATTATGGGATTTTTTGATATTTCTTTAAACCATTAAAAAACAAAACATCCAATCATAAACTCACCAAGTATTGAGAAATAATTGAAATAAATATGTAGGTTTTTCACAAAAATTGCCCCATTTTGGTCATTTTCTATACTGCCACAAAATCGCCCTGTACAAAGTCTATGGAGATTTGAAAACGCATTACGTGACATATCTCTAATAACACGCCGCTTTTTGGAAAAAAATTAAATTTGGCACACATGTTTCTGTCACCAATACCAACATTTAAATTTTCATGAGAATTTCAAAAAGATCTGGCACGAAGCCATAGCCGATAATCCTACCTTAAGATGACACAAACTTATAGCCTAGATCTTGAGCCTATTATGGCAAATTGAAAAAAGAACAGAACGTCTATGGATTTATGATCTGGACAATTCAGAAATTGGATATGGCAGAAGTCCATGATTCATGGAATCTTATAGAATGAAGTGGAACATGAGGTACCCAATTGTAAACATTAACTCCATAATTGTGGCTTCCTACAATCTTGTATATGCACGCGCTCTGCTGGCACTTGCACGCATGCATCCAAGATTAGGAATTTACCATTTTAAATGGCACATGATGATAGAAGTTTTTTTTAAACCAATCTTGATTAGTGCTTTATGCCGTTCACAGAATAAAGCACATGATCACATGATTGTTTTGCAAAGGGTGTGTAGGGTAGTTATGCAACTAGTATTATGTCAAATGTATTGTATATAGACATGTGTTATTGATAAAAGTAAATAAACTCGGGGAATGGTTAGTCGGCGAGTCATGGGCGGCTAGTTATGGGCGAGTTACTGTTGCACCAATGGGCCAGTTAGCTGTTAGACAGTGGGCGAGTTATGTTTGACCAGTGGGCGAGTTACGTTAGACCAATGGGCGAGTGACTGTTAGACCATTGGGCGAGTTACTTTTAGACCAGTGGGCGAGTTACTGCTAGACCAATGGGCGAGTTAATGTTAGACCAAGGGACGAGTTACTGTTAGACCATGTGGCGAGTTACTGTTAGACCAGCTGGCGAGTTACTGTTGGACCATGGCAAGTTACGTTGGACCATTGGGCGAGTTACTTTTAGACCAGTAGGCGAGTTACTGTTAGGCCAATCGGAGAGTTACTGTTGGCCAATGGTGCGAGTTAATGTTGGACCAATTGGCGAGTTCTGATTAGAACATTAATTGGTTTTGTTTAATTGATTTATTGTTTTAATGATTTGCTTTATTTTATTCTATTTAGGGGACAAAAGGGTAGTGGAAAAACTAAGTTGAAGAAAAACTATTTGTAATACATTCAAATTGCACTCTATATAGGCCTAGCATGGATGGACGTGGGTAACACCAACAGAGAAGGCTTTGGTAATGCTTCATAGACCCCTTGAGGGTCTATTTACGGCTTTGGCAGTGGTCACCAAGTTCCAACAAGATGGTTGAAGCATTAAACCTGCAACAGGCTTGCAACTGACCACCTCTGAGAAGTATGTACCAGAAATGCAATGTGTAGCGGGTTTGATTTGAGTCATGATACTATAGGGTTTTCAGCAGTGCTCCTTTCAAGGATAGGGTGTGGTGGGTACTAGGGTCTTGTGGCCTTCATTCATCAGATTGAGGCGCGCTCATACAACACTTCCTCAATTGGATGAGAAACATGGCTGTTGGGGGATAAACATTCGAATTCTCCTTTGAATCAAAAACATTGTAATTCATCACGACTGTATCATGACACGCATAAAAAAAGGACTAATTGATGAGCTTTGCAATGACCGTTACATCATGTAGAAGGGTGAAATGAAACTGGAAGGCCCTTATTGAATACCAAACCATTCATGAAACTGACTGGTGTAGTTTTTTAATCTTTTAACAATTTAATAATAAAGAAGGGTGTTAATTCTGACCCCTGCATGCCATTAAAAGTGATTCAAATGGTTTCTGTGAGCCCATCGGTTGAATATATTTGCCCTTGACCCCCAAGAAAGAAATCACCTTTTAAAGGCAAACACACACTGGGGGAGGGGTTATAAAAGGGGTATTTACCCCTCCAGTAGAGGCTTTATGCACTTGCACCCCCGCCAGACGTAAAAAAACCCCAAAATTCTGTCATTTTTTTATAGTCTTATGTCCTCCTCCTGAAAGCTTCATAACTCAAAGAAACCCAACCCGGGGTTCTTGAGGTATGTAGTTCTTGTGCCGCTTTGTTTCTTGGAACTTGCCCATGATATTAGCCCACAAGCCCGCTGTGGGTTCCTATGTTGCCTTTCCTAGCCCTCCCCCATCCCCATTTTATAGACCCCAGTGCTACTTCTGCGACTATATCAGCAAGTGATGTTTCAGCTTATAACACAATTGGTACAGTCTAACAGTAAACTCGTCCAATTGTCTAACAGTAACTCGCACATTGTAAACAGTAACTCACACATTGGTCTAAAAGTAACTCGCCCACTGGTCTAACATTAACTTGCCCACTGGTCTAACAGTTACTCGCCCCTCTGGCTAACAGTAATCGCCCAAGTCTAACAGTTAACTCGCCGCCACAAAACTCGCCGGATTATCCATCCCCAATAACTGCCACCTCTTAAAATAGCCCAAGCTATTCACTATGCACAGAGGATTATCATAATAGGCACAGCAACGACATCCAAAATAATTTTTTACTGTACTCAACTTGCCAAAAAACTTCGCTACCATCCACGTATGCATGGCCATGTATTCGGCCCGTAAATGTAAAAAAAAAAATTCACTTGCTATAGTAACATTCAGAAGTAGAGATTGATGGCGCTATCCCAACACAAGGCAAATATCCGGACAGAACTTAATTTATACCTGGACTCTGTAGCTTGGTTGCTGTTTTAATGCATTCTGTCTTGGGCAATTAATCATACTCAGGAACAATGACTGATTGTGCATCTCTTTACTCTATTAGTACAGTGACATTTGAGAGTTGTTATTTGGACCTACTAAAGAATTGAGATTCATAATAGCAAAGAAATGTACATTCTTTAAGTGAAACAGTCCTTAAAATCTAGAAGGGG
The DNA here is from genome assembly GCA_023653785.1 of Ophioderma brevispina. Classification (NCBI taxonomy): domain Eukaryota; kingdom Metazoa; phylum Echinodermata; class Ophiuroidea; order Amphilepidida; family Ophiodermatidae; genus Ophioderma; species Ophioderma brevispina. The sequence continues at coordinate 12,466 of JAMKCH010033194.1, forward strand.
GAATGTCAGGTTAAAGTCATAGGAGTGGCGAACATTCCACGCTTAATTCATGTAGGTACAAAAACCTTATTTTTTAAAGGATTTTTGACTATAAACCCCCTGTTTTCACTGAATTTTGAAACTCCTGGGGTGCCCCCCTATGCCACCCTGTTTGCTCGCCCCTGTGAGCGAGCCTACAAAGGCAACAATATAGTGGCATCACCCACACAATAGTAGTGGGGTTTACAGAGTACATTTCTAGAATTGATTTTTTACGAGTGCCAAAAAAATAGGACGTTTTGGAGACTTTTCGTTTAATGTGAAATAACCTTTCGATCAAAATAGTCTTGAATGGATAAAGAACAAGGCCCCCGTTTCTACATTAGCCCTCTGATGTTGATAAAAATTGGTTTTGTTCAAAGTTTTTGAAAGATTGTTGAATCAATCATGTTGTAACTTGGCCATTTTTCCTTGAAGCAAAATGTCAGATTTTAAACTGGTCCCCGTTTATCCCCTTCTTGACAAAGCAGAAGGGGATTATGCTCATCACGTCAAAGGCGCGTCGTACCAACACAATCTTGTGAAACGCGATACAGAGACCCATAGGGTTTGGTGATGTACCTCTGGTTGGTGGGATTGGACTGCCATCCCTCACATCTGATTAGCTTATGGGCATGGCATATGCGAATTAGGTACCTAATTCTATGCATAATTAATGAGTTTAATTTGGGGTTTTTACAACTATCTGAAGATCCAGATCCGATTATAGTATGAAACTTGGTGTGGGGGATCGGACTGCATGCCCTTCACTGATTAGATTAATGGGCATGGCATATCTAATTGGTACCCATTGCATATTAATGAGTTATCCTACTTTGCGGGTATTCTTTCCACAAAACGCTTGTGAACTTGTAAACCTGCTCCCTCCAGGGGACTTTAGCGGTTCGAGAACTCGCGCCGTGTCAGTCTCTACTATGCAGTCAAAACATTTCTGTCAGATTATGACTCAGCTCCCTTATTCTCAATCATTTTGGCACTCAAACCAGTTAGTTAACGCCAAGCACATCATGGGAAAAGTCAACATTCGGAGCCCGCATAACACAAATATTACGCTGACATGTCACTTATCACTTACTTTTCACTTAGTTTGTCTGTCAATATAATATGGTCTATCGTTCACAGATGCACAATAAATGGGTAATTTACAATAAAACTAAACCCATTTCTTTGCTCCCCTCACACACGTTTTTGGTTGATCGTTGTCAACATAATAAGTTCACTAACATTCAGGTTATCCCATTGCTGATGGAGGGTAATGGCAGTCAAATATTGAATGGTTAAGGGTAAATGCTGGAGGTGTACTTTTTTTTGAAATGCAAGGAAATAATAAAAATATGCCAAAAATGTGCAGGAAAGTTCCCCCTTAATTTTGCCTAGTTAAAAATGCCCAATGGTGAAGTTTTGGTATCGGTGTATAGCTATGGATTTCCTCTTGATATCAGTAAGCACCATCAACCAGTTGTTTTGGGACTTCCAATGAAAATGGCATTGGAATAGGGCAAAATGTAACCCAAATTTTGACAAACATTGGATTTTTGTCAGATCTTTTTTGCCGTATATGAAAGGAAATCGATATTATGACTCACGTAGCAAGTTGATGCTTGAATTCAGTAAGATGGTTTAAACTAGGATCAGAAAGAAAATCTCTGAGTTTGCACTTACAGTTCAAAAAACATGAAATACAGACGTTGATATTTTTGTTAAAGTAAGATATTTGGACATTCATGTACTCAGTAATGCAATAGTTTACTGTTGCACTGTGCTGTAATGTTAATGTTCTTTTATGCATGCTGATTATAACATAATAGTTTTCAATTATTGATTACGGTTTATCCAAATGAGTTCGTTATTTCAAAACAAGGTTTAAATTAGTGATAAAGTGTATTTGTCTATATTGAGCTGTATCTTTTCTTAGCATGTAAAGAATTTGATAGCACTCTGAAATGTTTAGAACCTCTATCTAAGTAGCTTACAACAATAATAACATTAGGATTTTCTCACCTGCAAATGTTAGTGGATAGTGACAAGTATTACCAACTGACATCTGTTATTATCCACTGCATGATTATCGACAACATGTTATTATCCATTGTATACCTCTAAAGCCCCATATGAAAATTAAGAATTCTGATTGGGAGTTTCCGTACCGTACCCCATCTGACACACTTTTTTATGATGCATTTGAATTTGGAAACCTTTCAAAGAATAAAGCACCGGTTTATTCCGTTAAGGTTACAATTCATAATTGGTGTCAAAAAAGTGTCAGATGGGTCAGGGTTAGGGAAACTCCCCATTCTGATAGGTCAGTTTACGGCCATCTCTGATAATAGGGCGTGAATGCATTTTTTTTCATTATATCAAATTTTCCCTTGGGTAATAGAATAGAAATAAAGGCATAATGTATCCGTTGCAGAAAAGATTTTGGCTTGGCTGTGCCGTGCCCATTTTGAATTGTTACTGCCTTTGGACACATTATTCACCCAAAAATAAAACCGCATTACCTATATTTGTTAAATCCTGATATATGCCCATAATATGGAATAAAGCATAAGGCATTCATTTGATATTAAGATTATAGGAGTGGTCCACAAAAGCCTGCCTTAGTGCAGGTGCAGCTAAACCCTCAGACCCAAGTTGTACAAGTCATGTATACTCATACGATGGGGTTGGTGAGCTGGGATTGGTTATTCCAGAGTGAGATCCTACCTCCCCACAAGATGAATTTTCCTTCCTTCCTAGTTCTTTTCCTTCCTCAGCATTCCAGTTGCCTCTGTTTTAGTGGTTGGTTCATCATCCTTAAGTTGACTAGGTATGGTAGAGTGCACCTGAGCCCCCTGCAATATCCGTGACACTGATACCATCGTCGACCCACCGTGACATACTCACAACGGATGGTGGTTAGTGGCTCGATTAGATACAGTATGGGTGACAGTGGACCAAATGCTGAACCCTTTCCTTTATATCCTTGTAGGCTCTATTCCCTCTGAGTAGGGTAGTGGAACCCTTGTTCCAACAGCATCAAGAAAGTCTCTTTAGGCTGTCCACGGCATCCAGTGCCATCTCCATCATCTTTACATTTCCTTGCCAACTGGATCTGGATTCATCCTGGAAATGAGAGAGTGATGTCCATGTTGCGCAACTTTCCCTCACTAAACCAACCCATGCGCACGTCATGACATCACAATTTTTTAAGGTCTTTTTATTTGAAGGCTTTTCCTTTGAATTATTTGTCCTGTCATGGTCATTTTCATCATTGAGGAACGAACATGAACTTGTACTGAATATTCTGCCTTAAAATATTGACATTACTCCATCATTTATGTCTTCCAGTCACAGATCATGTGGTGTTTTTGTGTGCTAAGTAATTAGGCTCCTGTTGCGCCACAACTCAGAAGGAAAAATGAACCATAATGTTTTCATGGAACACAGCTTATGGTAAACAAAAGTAGGAGAATTGTGAAACCATCTACTTATTCTGAAGGATGATCAAGAGGAGATCCAATTAATTTATATTGAAGGGTCCCCAATTGGGCTTATTAGAAACATTAGTGGACGCAATTTTGATTTTGCCCATTAACTGGTTTGCCTACAAGTGACTACTGATAATGAAAACAAGTCAAGACCTACACACCAAAACCGCTGCAGTTATTTCACTGTAGTCCCAGCATCTAATGTCCTTGTTGTCTTAGCAAGGTGTTAAAAATAGGTAATAGAGGCTACTTTACCCGTACCCCCCCGTACCGCATGGGTTTTGTCCGTAAGCGGGACCGCATCCCGTCCCCATGGGCTGGGACCCGTACCGTACCCATACCATGACTTTGTCACAATTGGACCCGTACCCTACCCGTCCCACCCCTTGGTCGGGACCCGACCCGTACCTACCACACTGTAGGGGTCTCCTCGGACCCGTACCCATACCCATGGTCTCGGACCCGTACCATACCCGTACCCATGATCCGTAACCCACACTACAAGTCTGCGCAAATGTAGTTATAATCCAGTAACATGTATCAAATAGGGCCCCCCCCCCTAGTCATGAACATGTTTTATTATCTGCTCACTGTGGTCATAAGCGAAGTCCACAACACATATATGTCACTTCCATTCAGACTAATGCTGTATAATTACTTGCCGTCCGCAGCGTTCTACTATAAAATCGCCAGTGATAAAATGCTCATAGCGTTTTGTCAATTGCTTCCAGCGTCAAAGGTGGCTTGGAGCGTCTGGATCGATTGGGAGTTGAATGTCAAGTCACGGCGTTCAACAGTCGCTTGGGTATGGCTAGAGACTATTATTTAAATATCGGCAGTTGCTTTTTCCAATAAGCGACGGAAGTGATGTCAGAAAAAATGCGACGTTCCTTGCGACATGTTATTAACGCAACTAACATGTACACTACTTTGTCCGTGCATGTTTTATTCAGTACCATTGTGTCATAGATAGGGCATGACACATGTTATTAGTCCAATATTTTTTTCTTGACTATGTGACACACATCATCCAAAATCTGTCATAGATAAGTTCTGGCATTAGCCACTATATTATTCACAAATATGTGCTATAATATACGGCCTACTGTATACCCGTACCCTACCCATGGGTTGTCGTAAGCGGGACCCATACCCGTACCCATGGGCTTGGACCCGTACCCGTACCCATACCCATGACTTGTCACCAATTGACCGTACCCATACCCCGTACCCGTGTCTGGACCCGGGACCCGTACACCCCACCCCCCCCCCTCACCCCCCCCCCCCCCACCCCCAGTTCCCCCCCACCCCCTCCCCCCCCACCGCCCCTCACCACCCACCCCTCCCCCGCCCCCCCCCCCGGCCCCCCCCACCCCTGCGTCCCCCCCCCCCCGCCAGGCCCCCGACCCAAAGCCCCAAGCCCCCCCACCCCGAGTCCCCAACCCCCCCCCCCCCCCCCCCCACTCCCCCAGCCCCACCCGACCCAGCCCGAAACCCACGCCCCCCCCCCCCACCCCCCCCCCCCAGAAGGCAACCCCAGAGAAACAAACCCCCCCCCCCCCATACACCCACCCCCATTGCGCGACAGCCCCGCCTTACACTCGTAAACACGCACCCGCCCCCCCCCCGCGGGGCCCGCGGAAGGCGCCCCCCCCGTGCCGAGCCGCCCCCCCCCGCCCACCCCCGCCCAGGTCCCCCCCCCACCCCCCCCCCCCCCCCCCGTACCCACTCGCGAGCCCCGGACCCAAAAATACCCAGGGCGCGGGACCCGGACCCAGACCCGACCATGATCCGACCCACACTAGCAAGGCGGCGAGGTGGGAGACGCCAGGAACAGGTAATCATAAGGCTAGCCAGGACACATGTTAGTACTCTGCTCACATTGTCATAGGCGAGTCACACACCTAATGGCACTGTCCAGTCCAGACGAATGCGGAGATCTACGGGCGGCGCAGCGGGCGACTGAAAATCGCTTAGTTAACAAACGCTCATAGCATTTGGTCACATTGCTCCAGCGTCAATGTGCGTGGCGCGTCGGATCGTTGAGTTGACTTCAAGTCACGGGGCTTGCAACACAAGTCGCTTGGGTATGCTAGACTTATTGATTAAATATCGGCAGTTGCTTTTCCAACTAATCGAGCGGAAGGATTTTCATAAACAATGCGCCGTTCCTGCGACATGTTATTCACCACTGACATGTAAAAGACCTTGTCGTGACATTTTCTTATGTCCGTACTTGTGTCATAGAATAGGCCTATACACATGGTAATCTGTCCATATTTGTGTCTTGACTATGTGACACACATCAATCCAATCGGTCATATATCAGTCATGGCTAGCACACGATATTATTCACCAATATGTGCTAAGATTTAGTTAGGAATTCTTTTAGCCATAACCTGCAGGCATGAGTGGTGGATGAGCCTCTGTTGTCAAACTGGCCGACTGTTGCAGGGGACCCCTTCCTATCTCTCCGGACCCTTGTGATTTGTAAAGTGTGGTACAATTGATAGGAAATTGAACGGGAATGGAAAACGTGTAAATTGTACATAACATAATACCAGTCACAAGTCTCTATATCACCCTTCACACCTACAGTGCATCATATGGCTCGCTTCCATTACAGATACCACACACATATAAGGTAATCATGCTGTAAATTAAACAATACAGGCTACTATTGCCAGACCTGTACCAGGAGTTTTAAGGGTACTTTTCCCCAAAATTTGCCCCTCCCCAAGAAGAGGGCGGGGGGGGGGTGAATTTTGGCAAAGGTCGATAACCTTTTTACCAATGATGCAATAAAGCCTGTTCTGAGCCATTTTTATGGGTTTTGGGGGGGTCTTTTTTTGAAATTTGGGGGAATTTGGGGGAAGTCCCCCCCCCCACTGGTTGCCAGCCTGATTGGTGCTGCTACTGGTACTTCAGAACATTTGGAAGCAGTTTTTGTCCTTATGGCAGTTCTAGACATGGCCAGTTGTGGCTGGCTATATGGCTTGTTGGGGACCACGCTAGCAATTTGGCCTCTCCTGTTTTTCCCTCCAGGTTTGTTGTTCAAAGCCATGTTAAGATCCTCATGGTCGTGTTACAACCAGCTATAACGTCATTATTTACGCACAATTAATGATGGTAATGATGAAAGCTTACTATACAACGTCAAACTGGTCCAAAATATGTGCTACTTGTTTATGCGATTTACTTTGCTCTTTTAATATCTATAGTCACGATGTTAAATTTATTTGCAATCAAATCTATTATTTGCAACCCCGGTTCTCATATTTATGTTTGATCTTTACATTTCAGAGTAAATGTTTTGTTTTTAATTGGTTTAATTTGTGGTTGTTGTTTTTATCTTCTTTTTATGTTTTGTCTTTATTTTTTTGCAAAAGGCGAAACTTGTAAGTATCAACAGGCTGTATACCTGTACCACCTTGTACCGTATTTTTATTCTTTCATTTGATTTTGTTGAATGGATTAAAGTTGACAATCAATGCCATTTCACAGTTAGAATAATTATGATCATATACATAAGGCATAAAAAAAATATTTTTGAGAAAAATTTTTGTTTTGGTGTAACAAGAACAAATATCAGGTCTTCGGTCGTTCAAGTTTTTTTTGTTTTTTTTTTTAAATCTCATGTTTTTTACTCTAAAAAATATGAATACAAGATGCTACTTTTAAAGCTTTTTTCATGACTAGGCAAATATCTTTATGTTTACTTGTTTTTGTGTAGTTTTTTCGTCTTTGTGTTGGTAAAAAAATATTTTGTTGTACTTGTGGATGAAATAATGGGTCGGTCGGGCAAGAATATTTTTTTATTTGTTCTAATTGGCAATGAGTTCGGCAGGGTTTTTTAAGGTCGGCCTCTGGGTACAAACAACATTTTTATTGCCTATGTTACCACGACATTCCGGTAAATTAAATGATTGAATGTGCTATTCTTTCATTTCACTAAAATATTGGCTATTTTTAAGCTGTTGTCACAAGCGTGTATCTGTGTTTTCTCATCTGTACCAAGGAACATGGCTGTAAAAACTATTAAAGGTTTCAATGAGAGATTGCAAGTCCTGTATGTTCTGTGCTATGTTAGTGATTGCAGTAGACACGGCCATTTCTCAGTTTATGTTACCACAATCGCTACCACCGAGTAGACCTGGATTACCTCCCCACTATAACTAAACCCCGCCTGCCAGGATTCCGTGTATTTTTGCCGCATAGACGGATAGTGTACACACAAGCGGCTGTCTGCAACAACCGTGCGTGGAGTGCTATGGCTGGTTACCCGGCTCGTTCTCAACGCTCCAGTTATTTCTCAAGGCCAATTTTGTTTTTTTGATATTTTGGCATAGATTTGCATTTTTTATTACATGTGCGGGAATATGGGGGTTGTTGATGATGCCCGCTTCAAATTTCGTAATGATTTTCCTAAAAAAACGTTCAAAAAAATGACTAAACAGCCCGAGGTAAGGCGCCCTCATTTCATGAAAATTTTCATCCACTCTCAAAAGGGCCGCAGTGGTAACCGCGGGGTAAATCTCACTTGTAGCTGCGTGTCCTACGCGCGGTCTGTCTACTCAACATCCACCTTCTCTCCACCTAGTGGGCAACTACAGTTGCCATTGGGTTAGGTACAGCATAGTAGCCACATATTACTGTATACCTAATACTGTGTACTTTGTAAAGCCCTAGCCTTGCAGCTACCGCCTCGGCAATTAGCCCAGTGTTCTGTGCATATCTGCCGCGGTTAGACTGGTGGTAGTCTCTGCCGTGAGTGAGTGGCTACCACGTGAGGTAAGAATCCGCCGTGGGGTGGCAGGATACGACACTCAAGAGATTCCCTACCGTTTATTTGGCTCAGAAATAACGTAAATGAAAACACAAGGTGATTTGTAGAATACATAGATTCATTAAACATGCTGAATAGATGCTCCAATGGAATTAGAAATTTCATTTCACGATTTTTGGTAACCACAGAAGCAGTTCTCACTTAAAATCCTTTCAGATGGGTATTTTTTTTATTTTTTTTCCAGAAATTCAGAAAAAACAGATTTTTGAAACATTTTGTTAAGGACACCTGTTATTTGAAATCTCTCGTTAAAACTTAAATATGGTGATTTTTTAAACTTGTAATTTGTATTATTGGTACTATTAGCCATGATGATGTGATTATTTTTATAACTTGATCATTTGTATATTGGGTACTTCTATGAGCATGATGAGTAAGGTAAACTCCAATTGAGTTTAAAAAATATTATTCCAGAAAACATTAGGGAGGGTCCTATTATTTACGCCTGGGGGTGAATGGAAGATTTTGAGGGGGAACCCCGAAAATTTTGTAAGAGAGAAGGGACGTAATTTTTTTAGCACGGCGAGAGGTGAACATAACGTTTAAATGGGAAATCGTCATGATCAAGGGGAATGTGAAATTTTTGAACGGAGCGAGGGGGAACGCGAAAAGTTTTGCCGAAAAAAAGTTGAAATCCGTCATTCCCCCTGGCATAATTAATGACCGCTCCCTTCGCACTATTGAAAGTGAAATGTGCAGTGGGCAGATTCCAGAAGTGGGCAAGAGGGGCTTGAGACAAAGTTTGCATCATTATCTTTCAAGGTTCTATGACACAAGAATTCTTTTGAACAATAGAGTCCATGGAAGGTGTTCTTTTGTCCTTGTAATTATAACAATCCTTTTTCTGCGTTTGCCTTGATGACCAAAGATTGTTCCTTTGATGTCCTCGGAAGTTAGAGAGGATACAACATTGTGTGTGTGCGCTGCTTGGTGTGTATTGTGTTTTTTCAAGGTTTTCATTTTCCAAGTATCCCCTGATCCTCATTTGGGAAGTTGGAAGTCGAGTTGCCACCCAACTTGGTCAAAGGTACCAACATGTAAGCACCATGTGTTAATGAGGTCAAAGTCACCTACTGATATCTTAGGTCGTTTGAGGTCAATTTATATAAGGTGGTCAGTTAAAACTTTTTTGAGAAGGTGAAGCAAAATGACCAACATCGGTGAGAGCTGCGCATCAGAACCGCTCCATAATGTTGATTGAGGTTAGGTTCAATACTCCAGTCTAAGGTCTCTGAGATGCAAATACAAATTGTAGATACGGCAAAAATTAACACTATCTGTGATCGAAACTCTTGTTTTACAAATATTATTACTGTATGAATATTCATTTCAAGCAATTGAAAGTTTAATTGGTGTACTTTGTACCCAATGGCCATCCATTGAGGAAACGATTTGTTTTCGAGTTCAGAATATGAGTACAAAACGTCATGTTGTAGTCGATTACCAACCTTTTTGACCTTCTCACTACCAAATGACCCCCTTTGGTATCTGATACCAATGACCCCTTTTTTTTTAGCCGCACAGTGTCACGTTGTCATAATCCAGTACCCAAAGGCCCATTTTTGGGTCATGCAAACTTTCACTTTTGCAACTTAAATTTTTTGCTTCAAAGGGTTAGCTCGTAACGCAAGAATTGAAAACTTGGGAAATTTTAATGCAGTTTGGTACTTATAACTCATGGAGTAAGTGTGACAGTTCCATATAACTACTTTATTTCTAAGCAAACCACCAAATAGTAAACCATGAAGTATTTGAGACATTTGTCATACCGTCCCGCAAATAGACATACAGTTGATGCACTCAAGTCTACAACTAAACCGGCTGATTGTGTTACGCCAGTCATAATAAACACAGATCAAAATGCTTTGTGTTTGAGGTCAAACGGGTTTATTATGGTGCACAATATCACACTTAAAATCTGGGCAATTCAGAGGGAAAGGCGTTTTATATCTCAACTCAGAGTCAGAATTTTGATAGCTGTATAGAAATTCCAGAATCAATAACATGTACTGATTGCTTTAATACCATACACGATTTCACAGCCAACCGTTTTGCTTGCGTATATGTTCGCATATCCGTGCGGAAACAAAATTGCAAAATAGGAGTTCAAATGATTTTTTTTTATGTTTCAGATTAGCAATCGCTGCTTGTCCCTTTAAATTGTTGTTTAGCAATGACAGGTGACCAGTGCCACTGATCACCATAAGTTTGCTTATCGGCTTCCATACCCAGTGAATACACTTCCACAAAATTTTGTACTTGTACTGATGAACCCCATAGCCATTTTCACACGTCAATAACCAAACCAGATAGCACTGTAATGGTGGTCCAATACTGACCAATATTTTTATTTATTGGCCCTATATTGGCTTCAATTTGGAGTAAATATATTTGCTCATGGCCCAATATATATAAGATTGGAGCGATTAAGCCCAAATTAATTGGTCAGCTATGAGTTGCAAAATAGCGCGACAAATTTATATTGTGCTCAAATCCTCCACTTTTATCATTTCATGTTTTGAATCCGATATTTCAACACTGGACGAAATAGCAAAACATGATCATGGCCAATATTGGACCATATTGTAACCAATGTTTACCGGTGTTGTGCCAATGATGGCCCTGTTCTTTTACACAATTATTTTAATGGAATTTTTTTTCAGCTTGCTAGTTTTTAAATAAAATAATTTTGAGTCTCACATATATATTTGAATGAACTGGTAAATATAGTATAATGTCGTTGAAATAATGTGCTCTGTATAAAACACCCATTGTTTAGACATATTAGTGTATTCCTATATGTATTTGACCGAGTTCTCACGCCGCTATTTTTAAGCATCAATTTGCTTTTAAGTCTATAAATTGGCTCATATTGGCTACTTGTCCTGGGGTCAATATTCCGTCCCATATTGGACCAGTAAGGGTGCCATATGAAGCGCCCGGGGGTTTTGGATGTGGTCGGGTGTACCCATGCTCTTTCCAAAAAAGAGGGACAGCTGCAAATGCGGGACTACCGCTAGGGGTATCAATTCACAATAATCAGTTCTAGTCCCGCTATGGTATCAAATCAGTTTGATTGTGACTTGGTTCAATGATACCAATAGGAAAAAAATTAAAAAACTTAAACATACCAGCAACATAACCCCAAATGTGTAATTTTACTTGCAGTAGCACACTCATTTTTCTTGTATAATTAGAATTTTAAGGGGTATAGCGTTAATATTCACATATTACAACGTCCCGCAAGGGTCTCATTTCACTGCAATTGGTCCGTTAGTGGTATATTTTCCACTGACAACTCGCCCAAACTGGGTCCCTTAGGGGTATTTTCAATGAAAATTGGTCCCTAGGGTCACTCGAACCCCTGGAACGGTACCCCTCCCCCCCCCGGGAGAAGCCCGATGCCACAGCTGCCAATGGAAACCAGTCATGGCGGGCGTATGCAATAGCTATGTGTTACCTACCGATGGCCAGATTAACCAACGGAATACCATATTATTGCCCTTGGAGAGCAAATAAAGGACAATAAAGGCCACCCAACATAATGTGATGCAAGATTAACCGATGGGGAACCATTGTTGGGCCAATATATTCGTGCTATGTGTGAAAGACCCCTTTTTTAAAAGACACCAGTAACCGCTAGCCCCTACTTTTAGATAACCGTACATCCCGTCCCCCCATTCTTTTTCACGCGAGTCAAATTTGAAGGTCAAACCTTACAGGGGGTCCCTTTTAAGCTGAAAGTCCGGGTATGAACCCGGGGGGGGGGGGGACTTAGTGCAAAACAGTTTGGTGGAGGTTTTGGGCAAAGCCCCAGAATCTGAGAGAAAACTACTTATTGTTAAAGGTTTGAGCCATTCTGGCGCACCATTATTTCACACTGGGGTTTTTGCATCATTTTTCATACCCGATATAGCCTCTACACTTGCAACAAGGTAACCCAGAGGGTAACCCTTCTTAGACCAATTTTCAAAGAAAAAGAACGTGCTGAAAATTATACCTTTCTCGGGCCGGCCCCACATCCCCGAACCCCTTTTTTCGTAGTCTAAGAACTCCTCCCCAGGTTGGCGGGCTGTGTGGTATTAAACAGATTAGATGCAAGGTCCGCTTTTACACTGATCTCAACACACTGGATAGGCATCTCCCGCGATGAATAGCGAGCCGTGAGAACCAAGTTGCACAGCTCCCTTTTGCTCTACTACCCAAACATTCACTCTGTTGCAGCCCCTGGTTTCTATGGGATTAGTATACATGTATGCCTTTATAAAGTACTTTCTGGTCAATATCTGGAAAAACTGTCAAGCGTTTGCAATTGTAATGGATAGTTTGCCCGTTTTGCCTGAAATTAACTGTAGTAGAAGTAACGAATGTTCATTCGGAGCAATTTTGCGACCGATAGTGACGATACGGTGGGTACACATCGGTAGCCTATACACTGTACATAATACTGTATGCACTTGCATACTGGGCTCTAAATCTATAACTCCATGGAATAAGTTACTTCTTAGTTCACTATAAGTAGTAATTTAATTCATTAGTCTTCGCTGGATCATGTAAAATGGCCGGATAAATGGATCACACATTAGGAGGCCTATAGGGATAGCTTTGTGATTTTTACATTTATCACACACTAATGCCAGACATAGCTTATAATAAATCCCAATGTCAAGGACCAAAATATTTCAGTTCCTTCCATTTTATTTCGAAGTTGATTTCAACAATGTGGCAGTATTGGCATTTTTATTTAAATTTTGTGCATATACTGACCCTAAAGGCCCAATATAACCTTCGTCTACTGAGCCATTTTTTGTAACAACAATTTCTTTGGCTGGGGGGGGGTAACCACCCCCTGTGAATTTTCCTTTTTACACAAACCCGATCCCTTTAAATTTGGTAACCACAAATAGCTTTTGCGTTTTCCTCTTTCAATGGTATCAAATAGTACGCACATCGCAATCATAAGTCATAAATTAAGAAAGAGTGAACATACATGATAGGTGGAAAATTGATCTTTTTCAATTCACTCAAAAAACATCACCAAACGCTCTCTGTAAAAAATAGTAATTTCCCATCATGTAAAGCCCAAACCCATGGAAATTAGAGGGGGGGGGTATAAAGAGCGGAAAGAAATCTTGACGGATGATTTATAATAATTCTATCTGTGATACTAGTAGTCAACAGCATTACTGGCATGAATTATTTGTGTATGAGCTGAAAACCTGAAATCTTGGCTTTTAAAAAGAGACTTTTTCAACCTTTTGATCATATTTTGTTTTCGACACTACACGCCATACTCGAAAATCAACCAATAATTGACAAAACTTGACATATGCGCAATTAATCGCCTAAATCTGTTCTGTCCCTTTTCCGTAGTTGCCCTATTCCTTTGTACGTGCACGATCGGTTATTGGGTAGAGCAACAGGCCGCCGTGTAATTTCCGGTTTCCTCACGTTCGAGCGGCGATAGCCTATCCATTGTGTAAGATCAGTGGTCTGTTACACGAACTACTGGTGTTGAGAGATGCCTTTTCACATGTATTCTTGTTTGTTCCTAAGGTAGGGAGACAAGCTGTTTGTACCCCTTGCTGTGTTTTTATTTTCATTTCCTCGGGCAATGGTACAGTGATGTTGATTTTACCTTCTGCCTTGAATATCAAGTTATTTTACGCTTTATCACATTTGTAATAACAAGTAATCAATCCACATATCAACTCTACTATAGGACGCTCACCTTACATGCAATGAATTTTTGCTAATTCAGGTTTAATCCACCGGAATGATCATTACTGAACCATGCAATTTGTCTTGGATATTTAATTTCCATTTCCTAGCTTGTCAAACGGATTTTCGTTGAACTGGATCCTGACCATGATTGGAGCCCTTTAGAGATGGTGTTTAAGCATTGTGCGATCAGGCGATAGCTACCAGCGTCGGGGAGCTAACGAGACGTAATTCTCGTCGCGTCTGTTTTGAAAGCATCATTCCTGCGGGAGTTGTGCTAGTTTGTGTACTTGTATTAGTAGTTTGGTGTTGGAGTCGCAAAAAGCAGCTGGTCGAAAGGAGCAACACAATGTTCTGGTGAATTTCGTGATTCCAGCACCTTCTTTTTATATTCATTGGTCATAATATCCTGAGAAAAGCTATTCACAAAATTTGAGGTTGATCCCGATCTGCTGTTTTGGTGTTTACGAGCAAATGCTTGTTTCCCTCCCACGCTCCCATAAGCCACTGTGCCGTAATTTCTGTCCTCTATGACAGAAAATACAAATGGTGTGAATTTCAATAGAGATACGAATCAGAAATGCCCTTGAAGGTACTTAATTTTTTGTACTGACCTTTTCATAGATTTTTAATTAATCACTTGTACAATATTAATCTAGCTATAAAGGGCAACAAGAGACTTTTGATCATGTCGTGCAGATAATTGCATCATTTTATGTCAGTTGTTGGGGAGAGTGGTGATTAAAGGTGCCTTTCGTGATTTTCATTACCTTCGTTATTCATGGATCATAGATGTCCTTGAGAAAAGCTTATTCTCAAAATTCGAGCTGATCCCGATCTTTGCGGGGTTTGTGTATGAGCAATTGCTTGTTTCCCATAGTCCCATATAGGCTACTGTGCTGTAATATCTGCGTTTACGGACAGAAAGAAATACAAAATTGCAAATTTCTCACAGATGCGACCAAATTTGCAAATAAGATTGGGCACAGTGGATTACTAAGTATAACGGTTCCGATGATATAAAAATCTCACATTTTTCAGATTAAGTCGCGGGGGGGGGGGGACGAGGCTGTGGTTCACGAAACTGCACCCTTTAATTCATAGAAGATTAGACATATCTTACCTTTAATGTCTTAAAAGTGAAAACAAATGGTGATTTATTTGATATTATCGAATGAAACAGGGTGAACTTCATATTTGTTCCAATACAAAATTATATACACAAAAGTCTGGCAAAGAAAATAATCTCACTTATACTTTCAAAACATTCAAAAATGGGGAATTTTTTACAGTCATCAAGATGAAAATTCATCTACTTAAGTCGGGCCATTCCCCTTTTATTTTTTTAATGGACGTTTAATGTAAATATAGATGAGGTAAAGATCAGTCCTCCTTTGAAGCCTTGTGCACCCTTCTACTTTCCTATAGGCCCTAAATATATAACTCAAAGCTACTAGCTACACACAGAAAGGAGTGAGAGTGGTAACATTTATTGAGGACTTTTCATCTAAACCAAGACTTTGGCATTTTAAAAAAGAATGGAGATGTGGGAACGTCAATGCAGGCAAACCCCATTGGCTTTATGCCAGTGGGGAACCATTTGTGTCAGTGGCGTATCTTGGGGGAGGGCTTTGGGGTGTGCCCCCCTGCCGGTCATGCCCAAAAACATGCAAAATCAGCATATAGCTCTGGCATTAGAGGTCCCCCCCCGGGCCCCCCTCAAAAAGCAATGTCAAGGGGTTCTACATGGGTTGACAAAAGAACTATGACTGTCACAAGATTTATGAATGGATGTTCAATGGATAAGAAGCCAAGTCGTCCAAAAGGTCACAAGTACAGAACAGCTGTGGCGCTCGTGTCACAAGATAAGATTGGCTGCCGTGAGTGTCACGAGGTGTCGAATTTTACCCATGTAGACTACTATGTCTGGATACCACTTAGCTATCTGTGGTGTACATTTGTATGGTGTGTGTGTGTTACGAAAATGTTAATTTTTTTTTAAATGACCTCATTGCAAAGTTGAAGTAATTAGAACCATACTTGTGTCATAGGTGTACAATGGGATCTTCTATATGTTGATAAGGCCAAAGGTCTTGACCTTCGTGATGGCTCAGGTGATGAGGTACTTGGTAAATTTGAGGAGTCTTTAATTAGTGTCCTCGATTCCCATGCACATCCTCAACAGTATTCCCGCATTATTAGACCACGATCACATTGGGTTTTTAATAAAGCTATTGATGATGCAGACGTGAACGTAGAAGTTTAGAGAGAAAATGGGTAAAAACTAGAAATAGTGGAATCTGGATGCCTACCACTGTACAATCAGCAGTGGACTGGTCAACTCATAAATCATGATCAGAGGATATTACAGAGAATGTAAATGCTAACAACAAAACCCTGTTTGCTACTCTGATAAGATTTGAACCCAGAACTAAAACAACTTCCCTAACTGTAATCAGCTTACTGAACTAAGTCGCTCATTTGCCAGGTTTTTTAGGTATACAAAATCAGACGGGGCCTTGATTTATAAAGAGATCCAGGTCCAACTCGCATGAATGAGCGGGACAATACTTGATGAGACAGTCCAAATACATGAGTTTAATCCATGGCACGTTGAAAGGTAACCAAGGTGATGATGTCAACTCCATCAAAAAAATCATGTTCCTTAGACAACCATTCCATTGGTGTTACTTAAGGAGAATGTTGCAACTCTGGCTGATCCATTAACACTGATCATTACAATCTATCGCACTGTGTTTTCCATCTAGCTCCGGGAAGCTGCCGAGACACCTTCTCAAAAGTCCTTCCCTAGACAAGAGGTGCTCAAAAACTATCGTCCCTGTGTCAAATATTAGCTGCGTGTCTAAGTTTCATGGAGAAAGTAGTGAGTGCCCAGATAAACAATCATCTTGTCTCAAATGACTTAAATGAGAAGTTTCAGTCAGCAATACAAAGAACAACACAGAACTGAAACGGCACTTCTGCGGTTAAGACGCGATATCCTCAATGCAATTCACAACAGTAAGGCATTTGCTATTGTGCGCTAGACCTTTTCGCAGCTTTTGATACTGTTGATCATGCCATTCTTTTGATAGGTACGTGAGACTTCAAAATTCAAGGTACTGCGCGCCTTACAGTGGATTCGGTCTTACCTGCAAAACCGCTCTTTTCGTGTGCGCATTGAGGATGCAATTTCAAACAAGCATCATCCTCCCTTTTGGTCTCCCAGGGTTCTGTGTGGTCGGGCCTCTCTTTTTATAATGTACACATACTGTGTCGCATCAATCATCCGGAAGCACAAATTGCTTACCACATGTATGCTGATTATGTGCAGCTCTATGGACATTGATCCTAAGATGATGGTGATGCCAAACTGCTGTCAAAAGACTCTTCTTTGTGTTGATGAAATCAGTGAGTGCATGCGCTGTAACAACTCAAATTGAATATGAAAAGACAAATTTTTCACGCATGTTCATCCTATTACCCAAGTCGCCTCAAAGAGATTACCCTCGTTAGTGAGTGAGTCTTAAAATTTACGACAACTCAACACAATTGTGTTATATCGTGTCATTACCTTTGTCATTTAACATTAATATAAAAAACAACGCAATATTCAAACTTCCTTCAATTCAAATTACAATTAACATTACAAAAGGATACACATCATACGGTGATGAACAAAAAAAAGAAGACCAGACATCACCTATCAATTTAATAAAACAAGATAAACCAACTAATTGCAAAGATCACTTAGAAAACATCATCATAAAAAAATTCAAAGATTTACTGATAAATTTATAACTTACACATCATGACCGATGACAAAGGTCATCACCATCCTGTACCAAGCAAAACTTCAACTTCAAATACAGTATAATCGACAATCACATCAAACATGCAAACATGAGACCCCCTTTACAGACCAATAGATTGTCCTCATACATGTACATTTTATTAAATGGCTCCTACACTGGGCAATATGCCCAAATGTAGATTTTTAAAGTTACATCACAATTAACAATAGAACCCTAAATACATGCTACTATTTAACTATTACAAAAAATAAATAGGTTGTCTTACATTGTACCAATGTTATTGATAAATGTTTTGTGTTTTCATGTTAATTGATATTTGAGCTACATGTACTTAAACGAGTAATACAACCGAACATCTTAATAATACCCTTATCACAGTCCGAAATTCATTACACATTTATAATATATCTAAAATTTAAATACACCCCCTCGTTCAAATAACAGCCGAGTTGCCCCTTTTATCGCCTTTACGACATCAGGGGAACACCTCGTTCCAATTCTTTACCCGAACCCGCAGGGGGCCCCATTAAGTCGCCTTTTGCGACATGCAGGGGCACACATCGGGCCAATTCTAACCCCGAACCCGCAGGGGTATTACCATCAGGGTCGGGATAGTGGATGTTCCCCAGTCCTCTGCAATTAGAAACCTTGGTGTCTTTTTGATCAGACAATGTCTATGACTGGAACATGTTAGGCATCATTAAGTTCTGTGAACTTTCACCTTCGCCATATTTACCGATCCGCTCTGTTATCACATTTGAGAGTTGTCATCATCTCTTCCGTTCACTGATTTTATCTCGCATTGACTATGCCAATTCAATTTTGTATTTTTTGTCTGTTTGTGTTTTTGTGTTTTTTAAGATTTTGCAGAATAGAACAGCCAGGCTGGTGTTCAGATCTGATAGGACACCAGCCACAACACTCCTTATAAAGCGCTCCATTGGCTACCAATTATTGAGCGGTTGTCTTCAAGCTTATGCTTCTTACTACAAGTGGCATTTCGGACAATTGCCATCTGACTTGTCCGAATACCTCTGTTTGTATAATTTCCTGGCAGGTCCGGCATTTCGATCTGGCAGATGACAAGACCTCTTACTGTTTCCCGCACACAAAGGTCAGTTGGTGTGACAGGGGGGGGGGGAGGGGAGGGGGGGGGGGGGGCGTCAGCAAATGCGTGCCCCTAGCCTATGGAACTCTTGCCTATCTCTGTTCGCACTCCAAGTCCATTGTTACTTTTAAGAATCTCTAACATTTCATCTATTTCCTAAGAGTTGATCGGTGCTTAAATTAGTTTTTTTTTTGTATTGCTCACATGATATTTACCTTACAGTGCTCAAGTGATCAGATCTTGATCACACAGGGCAGGTTATTATAATGCGCCTTTTGTGTGCATAGGAAGTTTTGTGCAGCTGTTTTCTGTTTATTTTATAGTTTGCTGTTTAAGTACTTATCTCATGGGTCATCTTTTACATACCTGTTGTATCATATGTTTTAGGCTAAATATGTATTATCTCTATTTTGTAAGT
Source organism: Ophioderma brevispina (assembly GCA_023653785.1). Lineage (NCBI taxonomy): Eukaryota > Metazoa > Echinodermata > Ophiuroidea > Amphilepidida > Ophiodermatidae > Ophioderma > Ophioderma brevispina. Next base: position 31,883 of record JAMKCH010033194.1, read on the forward strand.
CGCTTTGACCTTGTTTTTGAGCAAGGCGCTATATCAAATGCCGTTGGTATTGTATTGTATTGTAAAGGTCCACATCCAAGGTCAGGGCCCTGTGAGATTAAGTTGGAAAAAAGGGAAAGAGAAGGACTCGAAGGTCTATTGAACATAGCGTAGAGCGAGGGGGCTAGGTGCTGGGCGGAAGTGAGGAGTGTTAGAGGTGGTCGGGTGAGGGAAGGTGTGGGTAGACAATTTTGAGAGGGTCTGTGGGCAGGTGGCACAGGTGAGGAGAGTGTCGGTGGGAGGTTGGGTGGGGGGGTTTGGTGAGGGGGGATGTGTGTGGGGGGGAGTGCGGTAGAGTGGGTAGTAGTAGGTGTGGGGGTAGGTGGGGAGGGTGAGTGGGGAGGGTAGTGGTAAACGTTGGAAAGGGGGGCAAGGAGGAGGTAGGGAGTAGGTGAGGTGACTGCTTGGGGGGTAGGTGGGTGGTTTGGTGGGGTTTAAGGGGTTTGATTGTGGGGGGTTTGTTGATGGGAGGAGGAGTGAGAAGGGGGGGGGTTAGAGGGGGGTGGCTAAAATGTAAATTGGACCTCCATTGAAAAGTTGAAGTTCAAACTTGAGTCATGGATCCATATGGGCTTCCTCATTTGTTGATGAGGTCAAGGTCATGTGTTAAGGTCAAAGTCATGTGAGGGCAAGTTGTGAGTCGAGAACTGCAAATTTTATTTTCTTCTTATCGATTACGTTAAAGCTCCTCACATCAAAGGGGTTGAAAAAGTGGCGTGGAACTTTAAAGATGGGGGTTGAAAAATTGGTGTCAAATCTTACAAATCTTTGGGGTGACAGTCATTCTATCTCACAGATGAAACTCTAGATACTATAAATCGGTCATCCCTGTGGTTCAAGGGACCATTGCTCCGATCGTCTGTCATTGATCATGATGATCGCTAGGATACTATGACTGGTTCATGGATTGGGTCGTATTCCTGATTCTCAAGGTGTTGGTATGAGAATAGTGCTACAGTTCAGCAACACTCTGGCAGCTTTTAATCATCTGAAGTTTTCCTCTTAAGGTTTGCAGGAGCTATGCTAGACAGAATGGAAGATATTCTTGCATTTGTTTCCAAAAGGCAACCACTAACAGTCCTGCATCATTCAAACGACATCAATCTTGTTTGAATAGAATATACAACAGTGCTACTACTCCTTACTGCGCAGTGGTATTCCACTTCAGCAATGAGCATGCCAAAGCACAGTTGATGTATGTAAAGTGTCAAAAGATGCACCCCATCAGTCCTGAGCTCCTTCTGAGGCGGTGACATGAGCTGCATGTGTCTTCGGTCCATGTCCACCCCAAGGTCCTCAGTAAGGGGGTGTGACCAGTTTTCCATTTGAGTGATGTAATTTTTCTTTTTCGCTTGCATTGCAGGTGGAAGTGGAAAACAGAGCCGACAGTCTTGGGGTTTGATGATGAGTTTCAAGTGGCAGTAGGTTGGAGAAGACTTGTTCTACGTGATTAGACTTTTCTGCCGTTCTGCAACACTGATTCTAAGGGCCTCAAAGGATCCCCATAGTAGAAGCTCTGGTCGCTGTGTCATGTTGCCGTGGGCAGGAGTCTCTGTAGTTGACACCCCCAACTCCAAGCTTGGTGGTGTGTGATGCCACATGTGTGAAAAGATTGTTTTGTTGGGTGAGTTTTCGCTCGGACCTCTACACGAAACTTTGCCAGACTTGGTAATGTTGCTTATTGTTAAAGAGGATGACCATAGCCTTTCCCTGTATCAAAATCATAAGCCACGGGTGCTTTATAGAAATCATGAGGGGCACACCCCACTTTTGTAAACCTTGTAACCATGTACAAAAAGCTTAATAGATGAGGGTTAATAATCTCTTGTCCCCAGGGGTCTCCTATTTTATGTGTTCGTCACTGAGTTTTAGAAGTCTGATTTGCACTATACAGGGAGTTACCAGGAAATGAGTTTTAGAGTACCTCAAAGATGGGCTGATGTTTTTTTTTTTGATTTGTAAAAGACAAACTTCATCAAACCCATACTGAGGCTACGCTCAATCCTTTTGTCTTTTTTAATTCACTGTCTTTTTAATTCCACTGTTGTCTTTTTTCTCACTGTATTTAATCATGCCCCGTCAGAGGACACGATCTGATGCCAGTCTGGCCACATGTGACCTTATCAGGGCAGGCATCACCGATGTAATCGGATGGCATCTCAGTGCTCCAACTAACGTGGAAGGTCTCAATAGGGCAAAGTAAACATATCGAACACCTCACAATTAAGCATAAAGTCACTCGATTCTCCTCCAAGAGACGGCACGCTACTGACAGTTCCATTCTGAACATGCATCTGTGCGCTACCACCCTAGCTGCACACCGAGAGCGCTACCCACGGGATTGCCACATTTGCTGGTAAACTCAGCCAATTGTGAAACAAATTGCAACCTCACCTAAGGGACTCCACCCTGGAATTGGCAACGACCCAAATTGTAGATGCCCACATCATCTATGTCTACAAGCCACCTAACATCGGCTTCAAGCAGTACTCCTCTACCAACTTTGGTGCACCTTGCTTAAGCTTGGCGCAACTTTAACAGTCTATAGACATTACATGGGGTTACAGGAAACCAAACCGCGGAGGAGCTTACCCTAGACGGCGGCCTCAAAAAACTTTGCACAAAAACACCAAGCAACCAGACACTCTCAACTCTGGAAGGTGGAATAGTCTACAAACCCTGACCTTCCTTTTGCAACAGGACACCATTTCCATTAACTGCTGATATGGCGCCCCGCATGGTGCAACCGCTCTCCACAAAGAAGCTGGACACAGTACTCTAACGAGGACATTGAGAACCATCAATGGCTGCCTCCGTCCCCCACATCCATCTGAATCCTACCAGTGATTTCAGGCAGTTGCACCGCGGTATGATAGACACCACAGCACAAACTAGTGAAAATAAGGCCTGCTGGACAACAAGTACCTGCTGCTTAACACTGTTGAATCACACCAATCGGGAGACAGAGGACTGCGCTCTCGCCCGACCTTTCTGCCGACACGCTGCTAAACTCCCAGTTCCCCATTCAACATCTTACAGTACACATGGTAATATGCGGCTAGATACTCAAGACCAGATCAACTCTCTATTACATTAAGACAGACATACAATGGCAGCAATCGTCCACGCAAGGCATGGGTCACCTTAAAACCGGATTCGCAAAGGAGTCAGTCGTTTCAACACCAATATGCAACGATGGGGGCTGTGGCCATCGCCGCAGGGCCGCCGCGGAAATTGCGAGCCGGGCCCGGGGGAACCTCAGAGTTACGGGCCTCCTTTTAACAACTTCGTTTTCCAGAACCCATACCAGGGGAAGATTTTTGAAGTTACAGTGGCGCGGGGGTGTGTGTGAGGAGCTGATGTAGTTGATGCACTTAGGGGCATTTTGTTGAATTTTTTCATTGTAGGGAATGTTAGGCGTGTTTTATGGAGACAGCCCACACCGGGCTTCTCCGGCGGGGAGAGGGGGAATTCACAAGACCGGCATGGGGAGGCGGAACCTCTTGACTATTCCATCTGAGACGCATCGCTTACTAACATAATGGTGAGTCCACTGTGCACGGCGTTCGCTCAATCCGTAGGGTAGCAGCAGGATTCGGACGGTTCGAATGGAGAGATCGCACTGAACCCCCCGCCGAGGACAGCGCAACAGGCTTGAGTGGCTGGAAGTTCCCGGGACCCAGGGAGAAGAGCCAAGAAGGGAGGGGGTTCCACCTTCCGCGCGAAGGCGGAACCCTTGCAATGTTCATTCCAAAAAACATTTTATAATGAAATTGATAGAAACAAATAGAAATTTGTACGTGTTTACTTCTAATGATAGAGGTATGATTAAACGTTTTTTTAAAAAGTAAAATATAGAATGATGGTTTTTGTTCAAATATAATATATAAATGTTCATGGAGAGTCCCTATGAAGCGGCAGGGGGATGGGTGCAGGGCACGAAGTGGCGGAACCCTTGCAATGTTCACACTTTGCCAAAAAATTTTGTATGTATTATCTGATAGAAACACTTTGGAATGGTAAGTAGCCATTTTATAATTCATGACCAACCGTTTTATAAAACAAACATTTAATTGTTTTTATGGAATTCCTCAAAACCCAAGAATTTTTATTAACCGCACGTAGCACACAAAAAAGGACATTTGTTGTGGGTTACAGCGTATTCTCTCAAACGTAAGTATGTATCATTGTCGCAGGAGGGGAACGGGCCCCTGTATCTGCAATGAGCACTCTCTCTTCTTTCACTCCCTCTCTCTCCACCCTCTCTCTCACTTTTCTCCCTCTCTGACTTTTGTCTCAACCGCAAGGGCTGTTAACTTTATTTTTTACGAGCACCATTAGGACCCCGGGCCCCCAGGACCCCGGCCCCTAGGACCCGGGCCCGGGGTCAATTATCCCCTTTGACCCCCCTCTCGGCAGTACTGATTCAGCTGCCAATGTGGTTCTCCAACATAGACTGCGGATCACATTCTCAAATATTAGTGCCCTACCTTTCGTCCACTGGGTAGACCACAGATTCTCACAAACCCTAACCAATCAACAGTGGTTGGCTCCACGTTTTAAACCATATTTAGCTGCTGCTTCAAACGCAAGAAGAAGATTTAACCATGGAATGGGAATTGACTCTGAATACTCGCCATGTGATTTTTTCTAGTAGATTAGAACAAGGGGTGAAAATCACAGAAATTGATTCAATTACAGCCTGAGTTGAGTTGAACAATAAAAACTGCCGAAAAAAATTGAATGGTTTGTTCCCAAATACCCAGTATACCTCCTATTTTGTTGTGCTTTCTGTTGCTAAGCCCCAGGGCTGAATTTCGGTTCTGTTTTGAATACCTAAAAGTAATGAGTAAGTGGCCTACTAATGTTCCATTATGATTCCATGGACTAATTTTAATGACTACAATTTTTCACTTTGCGAACATGTGTGTGGTCAGTGGTTAAAGCACAGGACTCGTGATATGCATTGTAAGTTCAAGCCCCATTGTGATGTGGTTATGTTGCTCTTGTGTCCCTGGGGCAAGATAATTAAAGCGAAATGCAGGCTAAAATAATTTGCGCTTCAACATGTTATAAATACATTTTGGTTTCAAATGAAGTCTTTCGTCAGAAAAAATGAAATTATATAGTGATATCAAAGGTAAAAACGTTTATAATATCTTCCGTATGATGCAGCCATTTTGATCGGCCCACGAGAAAAATTGCATCATGATGGTATATTAGTAATAGTGTGGCTTGAATAAGTAGCAATGTTTGAAAGATTCGTGTAATGCCATAACCACCCCTTTTAAGCTTATCTGTCAAGAATCCACCAACGTTTTTAATCGATCGTTACTGCTTATCTACTAGACACACTATATAAATCGATGTTCTGACAGGAGTCCATATAGACATTCCTTAGACACCTGTTGTTATCTATTGACTTACAAAGTCATACAACGTCACCAATGCGAGCGACGGTCGTCACCATGCGAAAATGGCGACCTAATTGGCAACATTTATTAGTTACGTCTGTGCTCTAAGGCAATCAATATTGCAGTAGATTCTTTCAGACCGCAAAAACATCTTGTAAAACCATACTTAAATAAAAAATTAAGCTGTTGGTACACTTTAATCTCCAATTGCCTCCTTACCCAGGAGAATATGACTGGTGGGCTATTACAAAATGCTGATAGCTGATAGGCATGTTCACGTGGTAAGGATGGCCTTGAGCAGCCAACCTATTGCCTAGATGAAGGGAATGATTGTGACGATCCGGTAGCGGTGTAATAGTAATTGGAAACGCTGCTTTGAGATGTTTCTGGGGAGATGATTAAGCACTATCAAAATGGTATGATTATACTTGGAGTGACCCTACTTTCAAGATAATCACTAGTCTTAAAGTGCTTGTTCTGAATTTTGGATGAATGCGCAGCAAAATCCGGCTTAAGAAATGCAATGTCTGGATGGATGGATGTGTGTATGTGTGTGTGTGGTATGTATTTTTTTGTTTAGATTTAACAGTATTTTGCCAGAACTTTTTTTAAAGATGACTAGAGTGCAAACTTAGTCTAATTGTAGGGGGGGACCAGCCCCTACTAACCATGAAATTCATTCCCCAAGGTCCTCCCCTGGGTCCTGACAGGGGGTGGGGAAATGTCAAAAAAGTCAACATTTCACAAAAAAGTAACAGTTTGCCATATTTTTTTTCTAGATGCAGAAGAGTAGCCAACTTAGGTATATTGTAGCCGACGGGGACAAGCCCCCCTACTCGTCATGTAATTTATGCCTCAGGGTGCCCCCGGGTGACAGGGGGTGGGGAAATGTCAAAAGGTCCACATTCACAAAAAGGTAACCATTTTGCCATATGTTTTTTTCTAGATGATTTGAGTAGCTAAACGTGGTATATTGTAGGAGGACAGCCACTCATAACATGTATTCATTGGCCTCAGGGTCCTCCTGGGTCTGACAGGGGGGTTGGGGAAATGTCAAAACGGTCAACATTTCACAAAAAGTAAACATTTTGCCATATCTTTTTTCTAGATGATCTACAGTATCACACTGAGGTTTATTGTAGGAGGGGACAACCCCCACTAACCATGTACTTCATATCCCCAGGGTCCTCCCCTGGGTCGTACAGGGGGTGGGGAAATGTCAAAAAGGTCAACATTTCTCAAAAAGTATAAACATTTTGCCATATGTTTTTTTCTAGATGATTTGAGTAGCTAAACTTTGGTAGATTGTAGGAGGGGACAAGCCCCTACTACCATGTATTCATTGCCTCACAGGGTCCTCCCCTGGGTCTGACAGGGGGTGGGGAAATGTCAAAAATTCAACATTTCACAAAAAGGTAAACATTTTGCCATATCTTTTTTCTAGATGATCTACAGTATCACACTGAGGTTTATTGTAGGAGGGGACAACCCCCACTAACCATGTACTTCATATCCCCAGGGTCCTCCCCTGGGTCGTACAGGGGGTGGGGAAATGTCAAAAAGGTCAACATTTCACAAAAAGGTAACATTGCCATATCTTATTTTCTAGAATGGATCTAGAGTAGCCACACTTAAGGTAATTGTAGAGGGGGACAACCCCAACAACGGAATTTCATACCCCAGGGTCTCCCCTGGGGTCTGACGGGGGTGGGGAAAATGTTCAAAAAAGGGTCCATTTTCACAAAAATTACATTTTGCCATTTTCTTTTTCTAGATGAGCTATAGAGTAAACTATACATATTGGTAGGAGGAAGACAAGCCCTCTACAACCCTGCAATTCGTTCCACCCAGGGTCCCAATGACAGGGGGGGTGATGAAATGAAAACAAAAGTCAACAATTTCCCCCAAAAATCAATATTTGCCATGTCTTTTTTCTAGATGAGTTAGAGTAGCCAAACTTCAATTAATTTTAGTCTATAGACTGAAAGTGGTTTTAGACCATACCTCTGATAAGCTCCTAGGCGACCACCTAACGCCCCCTACTGCCCAGATATTTAAGTTTTGGTTGATGTTTGGGTCCAACAGTCCCCTTTAGCCTTCAAGTGCCTTCCCTGCAGGCAGACTGGCTTATGGATTAAAAAAAGGCCATTTCAGGGTGCTGCCCCCTTCGATCCGACCCCTGGCCGTAGTTTCCCCTCGCTCGCTCCATGGTGATCGCAGTTCTCAGGATTTTGTGTAGAAGATGACTGGCATTATTGAAGCAATAGTCCACTTATTCTGCCTGTATTGGAGGTACTTGTGGAAGCTCACTTATGAACTATTATAACACAATTTTACCCCTATTATTCATACAGCACCCATAGCTGCACATACCCTAGGGAGAAAAAGCAATCCGTCCATACCGCCATTGGCATTTAACAGATTTTTTAAATAAACTGCAAGTATGGGATGCAACCACCTTTTGGGAAAAAACTGTGATTTCCCCATTCCCAATTTCATCTACTGTAATCTCCCACTAGTGTCATATTGGGGTTTGTTTGTGTCCAAAAATTATTGTGAATTTCTCTAAAGTATTCTAACATGCTCCAAAACATTACCCCAATGTTCCTATTTGTAGGTAAATCCAGTAGCAACCTAGGCACAGCACACATTATGGAAGAGGGGAGATGCTGGCGTATAGCTATCCGCATTCCAATTTTAAGTCCTTCACAGACCAAAGGGATACCTGATAGCAGCTGCTGAGGCCTAGAATACTTTTGCTTATGCAGGACCCAAATACTTGACATCAGAAGATCAACAGACAAAGGTACCTACCAGAGGGTGTTTTGAATCTATCCCATGATGCATACAATCTGCCTATACTTTACTGTCGAACCACATACAATGGGTAAAAGGTGTTCCAAGTTTCAGAACCCCCAAGACATTTCATAATGATTCAAAAAAAAATTGCTAAGTACTAACTCGTGGGGTTTTAATGTGTTAAGAATAGGTTTTTTATGTGATCACATGACCCATGAGGTGAAATTTCCCAAACGGGTGCAGTTGTGGGAATTGACTCAATACAACCCTCTGGTACATACCAGTACTTGTGTAATAGTAATCCAGGACATGTAATTGGGTTGAATTGTGGTAATTTGGTGAAGAGTGCTTATCTTACAGAGAGGAATTTCAGTTATCAAACAAATCTGGAAAGTTGGCAAATGATTCATGGATACAAACGTAGGCTGATTACAGGTGTTTATTGAATGCAGTCAATAATTTTGATCTAGTCCAGTGCTACCCAACATGGGGGTCGGGGTCATGGGCAAATGAGAAAAAGGGGTTGCAAAGCTAAATTTTTACAGTGTCTCAATTTTCGTTAAAAAAAAGCAAGATTAAAAAAACGGTGCTCCTGGTCACTTTACGCAATGTTTTTCAACCATCCTATATGTAGGGACATTAGATTGTAGATTTGGGGCGCCATACGAGTAACAAGGTGGGGGGTGTTGTACAGTGTTGGTGGTCACCCTGTGATAATCATTTAAAAGATGGTCGCAGGGGAAAAAGTTTAGGGACCCCTGACCCTGATCTAGTCAAGACGAGAAATACGCCCTTTTTGGAGTTCCTTCCCACCTTTAAGGCCAGTGAGATCAAACCCACTTCCACTTCACATCAATCTCTGTACAATTGATGGTGTCCTCTTGATGTGTAGTGATTGTCTTATGCAGAGCTGCTTTGTCAATCGGATGGTATAATAGAACCACAATGTGAGATTCTGGCCCGAAAGCATGCTGCCAGGACCCATACCAGTTTTATCTCATATAAAGTTATGTTTTATGAGATAGTTAAATTAAATTGCCATCTCTGATGTTTTCATTACCATCTCCCACTCTAAAAGAATAAATTAACGCTTGGTTGTGGGGATTGAACCCACAACTTTTGGATTACAATATGAGCGCTTACAGATGCACGCCACATAATCTGATTCAGCAGAAAGTCTCTCTTTTGTAATACTATTTATGTTAACGGAATAAAGTGCACACATATAATCATGAATAAGGCTGCTATGAGACGGGTTGAAAATACATGGTCCGGACCATATTTTTGGGCCAGAATCTCACATTAGCGGTAAGAAGCCATTGCAAGCTTTTAAAGTTCCATCTAAATCAAAATTCAGGTTGTTTGCTACATTGGTCGTCTGCTCTGACCTGACTCAATGCACTTTCCGATACTCATCCTAAACTGGAAGTATCATTCTAACTTGACCTTTGACATTCCCAACTGCAATGTCTGAACTCGTAAAGGGCTTATTGATAATCTCCTGTATAAGATTATTTGTTTTTTGACTCTGACTTCTTTAAATTAGTGCGTATGTTACATCGATTTTCATCGTGTGAGAGCAAGAAGGTCATAAGTGCAGTGATACATCTGAGTGCTGCCATGTTAGGATAACTCTCATTTAATCTTGAGTCAGTGGTTCTTGAAATGGTTCTTTAGGTGACTGAAGAACCATTTTAAGAACCACTGACCAAAGATTTGGCATAATAGTATGTTTGATGGGAATTTTTGACAAATTACAGCTATTGCACTTATGAACCTGTTGCACTCACACGTTTTGAAACATCAAGTCTTCCCATGTTCACAGTTGCCGCAATTTACCTCAATAGACGATTTGCATGATCCCCATAATGCATCTCGTATTGTGCCCATTTCCATCCGGGAACTTGTCCCAGAGTTCATGTTTACAACATATTCTGTTGTTCGTTCGCGTCGCCGAACAGTGCAAAACTACAGTACCTTTTCATGTGAAGTTAATCTTACAGAAATGTAGAAGAATATCATAGGAACAAAAAACAATCGAGGCACTGATGTGAAATTTTTTATCGTAACCGTGCCCTAATTGTCACATGCCGGACGAATACAGTTCAACTGTGCAACGTCACAGATAGGTTAAGTTTTCTAGTATTGATAATACGCTCTTAACCGTATATTTTTAGCAGACTTGAAGCTGGTACAAGTTCCCGGATGGAAATGGGCACAATACGAGATGAATTATGGGGATTGTGCAAAAAAAATGGTCTATTACTGTGCTGGGTCACATGTTACACTAAATTCCCCTTGTTCTTATGCAATGAGAAAAAATACCAATGGTTTGGTGCCTTACTATTGGTATATTTCCCACCTAGGGCGGGAAATAGTGGGAAATACCGGTAAATACTGGTAAATACTGGGAAATACCTGGTCGATACCCGAGAAATACTATAGGATGTAGGTACAATTTGAAGACCTCGTGGGGGTTAACCTCAAATGACTACATTTTACAGTTATAAATAGTGTGGTGTTAATCTGGGTATGTTTGAAGGGGTTTTAAAATTCAATACACTACAGGCAAAGTTCATATCTTTACTGGGGCCAATTTAGTGAATATTTTCTATCTGTGGCTATTTAGCCACTTACATTATGTAGTAATTTTGATGTATTAAATAATTGTTGAGAGAGATGATGGATTAAATTGTAATGTGCAATAATCTACAGATCAAAAGACTAAGTAAGTGATAAAATGAGAACACCATCAACCCCCTCCCCTGGGTAATATATTGCATGAAAGTGCTAAACTTTCATGATATTTTAGAGAAAACTAAATTTTGAAAATGTCACTTTTTGAGTATTTCCCTGTATTTCCTGTTTTGACCAAAATATGCCTGGTGGTATTTACCGCCCGGTATTTACCGGGGCGGGAAATACCGGCCAACCCTGCAAACAGGGGATAACAAAATTTATCATTCAGTGGACATGAATTTATAAAATTGTAGAAACAAACCTGTTACCTGATGTTGTCTAGCTAGCCTTGCAGTTAATGCCGTGGGCCTTGTTGGTTAAGCCAAAAGTGCAGTTTAAAACAGTTGTCTAAGAAACTGGTTCATTTTGACACTAATAATCCAAAATAGAAAGTGTCTAAGAAAATGGATCATTTTGATACTAATAAGCAAGAGAAAATCCAGTTTAGGAGTGACTAGTGTATAGGATGGACTAGTGGTATAGGATTGACTAGTGGTATAGGATTGACAAGTTGTGTAGAATTGACTAGTGGATATAGGATTGACTAGTGGTATAGGATTGACTACTGGTATTATATAGGATTGACTAGTGGTGTAGGATTGACAAGTGTCGTAGAATTGACTAATGGTGTAGGATTGACTAGTGGTATAACCCTAAACCCTGACCCTAACTCTAAACCCTAACCCTAAACCCTAACCATAATCCCTAACCCTAAACCCTAACCATAATACCTAACCCTAACCATAAACCCTAACACCTAATGTTAACCACTAATCTTAAACCCTGGCCCTAACTGCAAACTCTAACCCTAACTGAAAACCCTAATGCAAACCCTAACCTTAAAAAGAGACATGAGGTTTTTTACATGTATTTGGAATGCTTACCAATGTATTAGATCACACTTGAAGTGAATAAGCCGAATACGCCGTCTTTATGTAATAAGATTTGTCGTGCACGACAAAAAGTCAAAGCATGGTTTTCTATGGAACGATTATGATAGCAGGCAAGTTCAAAACAAGGTTTTGCGTTTTTTTTGCACCTGTTTGTCCAATAAACCTTCCAAACGTTGTCGGTAGATGGTCTACAACCGATCCAGTGAAATTTGAGAGAAATTCATATCCTAAAAAAATCTCCTCCTGTCACTTTAACTCTAATCATAACCCCAACCTTAACCCTAACTCAAACCCTAACCCTAATCATAACTTAAACCCTAACCCTAACTCAAACTCTAACCCTAATCCTAACTAAACCATAACCCTAATCCTAACTCAAACCTGAACTCAAACCCTAACTCAAACCCTCGAACCTTAACTCAAATTCATGGTCCATTGTCCATAGTAATACATGCGGTGTGATGTGACAGACTCTCCCCATAGCAGAAATGGAATGCATCAATCAAATTTATTTCATCTCAACATCAAATATACAATATAGAATATAATTATGCATAATAAACAAAACAAATATGCAATATAGAATATAATTATGCCTGATAAGCAAATTAGATGACACGAATGACCTTTGTAGCGACAAAATGGCGACGTAAACAGTTAAACAAAGCGGATGAAATGACGAAAGAAAATCACTGAAAATATCATATTTTGAGAATATTGTAAACTTTCTTCCCAACCTAAAATTATTAAAATTCATACCCACATGACTAAAACAATGATTCACAGAAAAATATATTATATTTCATGACTGGTCAAAAGCATGTCTGATGATTACAGCCAATTGTCAAGAGAATACAACTGTGCTCTGATACGTTTTCTGTATTCCTTGATGTTCTCTATATATATTGTCATGCTAATGGTAATTGTTTTGTTATAACATTCTTTTCACAGGTAAAACTTGGGGACCTCAAAAATTCATTCTAAACAATGGAGCTATTTTGAAAGATGGCTTGAACTTGGGCTCAATTTTGGTGGATCGTGTAACAAACACAACATTTATTGTTTTCCTGCAATGCAGTTCCCCTCCTCCACATGTAGGATGTCCACATCCTGCGACAATCCTGATCAATAGCACTGACGATGGGAGGACGTGGGGAAAACCAAGAAATTTAACTGACCAAATCGGTCGCAAGACCTTTGTGGCTGGACCTGGGTATGGTATACAGGTAAGTTTGCCTCAAAGCAATGACAGCACATTTTTGAAGAGTGCCTCCAATTTTCCAAATTTTAGATATTGGACAGTTGTGTTGGTAATTGTCTAGTAAACTATACCTGCGAGTGGTAATGCTAAAAATGTGCATTTGTCATAAAGGAAGCGATTTTGTAATTATAATCGGGATCCCTGATTGTAATTTAATGACGGAGCTGGAAACGCCAAAGTGACCAAGGATGTAGCTACAGTGGGCGGTGATGGGCGGCAGAGCCCACCACTCAGCTTCAGAGCCCACTGCTAAACACCAATTTTAACTCTAGAGCCCACCACTCAAGGAGCAAAAAATGCACAATTTTAATCATTTTATGCAAATGACAATTTAGGCATAACATTATAAAATATGTCAAATTTTCATCAAATAACACCCGCCACTAAAAATGTGCTAGCTACAACCCTGCGCCAAACTTATGTCCGTCCATGATGAAATAGTGCCACCTCACGAAAATGACCTCTAACTTGACTTGCCTGAACCAACAGAACAATTAATGGATGAGGATAGACACATACATGGAGCTATTTCCCTTCTAATTCGCATTGGAAGGATGTTTCCAGCAGCTGTTGAATTATTATCGGAGATCTCTGATATTAGTTATTCTAATTACAAAATTCCTTCTTTTGTGACATATAGAGAATTTTGAGCTCTACCATTCACAGGTATTGTTTACTAGTCAATTACCAATGCAACTGTGCAAAAATCTCAAAATAACCAGAAAATTGGGGGCACTCTTAAAAATATATATTTGGAAAAAAAACTTACAAAGTTATGTACAATTCCTAGATAAAATTGGGTTAAATTCACCTTATACATGTGGCTTGCTTTTGGCATAGATTCTGAAAGCATACTGCCTTTGAATTTGTATACCGTTCATATTGAATTGAAGACATTGTGCTTATGCCAGGTGGAAGGTGGATTGAGACAGAAATTCAAAATCTCTTTTCTGCTTTACCAAAATAATTAACGAGCCATCCCTTGCTAAATCAAAAAGGCTAACAAAAATCAAACGTTGAAGCTTTCACATCTATTTTGAGATGCAATTTCTAAAATCAACTTTATTCCAGCAGCATGCATGAGAAGCCATGTGGAAAATTGTGCATTCTAAATATAGTTGCTTACCATTTCCAAATTGTAGGAGTGTATTGATTAATGGTGATTAAAAATCAGAAAAAATCTCACCCTGTTTTTCAAAACAGCCATTCCAGCAGCAGGTATTGTTTTCACAACCCCTTATAAAATTTGTACAAATTCCTGCATTTTATTTCATTTCTAAAAAAACATCTTCTGCTTTTCTTTCTGTTATATTATAACCAAAAAGGAGCTTAGAATTGATGCTGAAGAGAGTGGTTTTCAAATCTATCACTCAGTTGTGTTCAGAATAGATATAAAATGAGAGAAGTCTGGTCTTCTGTCTTGTGCCTGACAGGTTTGCCTATTTGATAGTTTAGAACTGTAAAAAGTTAAATTCTAGCTTTAGTGGGAGTTTCAACTCAAAGTTTACCAGAGGTAGGTGTGTGTTCCACAGGGTCTGGAAGTAGGACCCTTTACACCAATTACCAATTATTGCCAAAAGTTGACCCATAGTTATAACCAAGATATAAGAATTCAGTCCACAATGGAATCAGGGAAGCATGAGAGATGTTGTTTGGTATCCGCATTAATATAAGAAAGTGAATTTTAAACATAACCCTGATATGCAGAGAGTTGGCATTTGTGAGTATACAGCCAGGCATGTGTTTTTTGGGCACTTGAGTGTACCCGCCTGCTGTATCAAAATACACCTTCAATATGTGTTTTGAAAATCTGACTAATTTGCTCTAGTTATGATTCTTTTGAACATGCTTACAAAATCAGTCAATTTGATGTTGTAAAATGTTAATATTATTTTGTTTTGTCTTCAGAACAACATGACCGCATAGGGAAGGTTACTATTTTGTGTCACAGATCAAAGCACTTGGCACATTTTTGTTATACTTAGTGATGACCATGGTGTTGAATGCGATATGGTAAACGTGGACTTTTTTCTTTGCCCTAAACCGCCCAGGCCAAGACAAAATGGTGACTTTCAACCAGATGAATGTCAGGTATGTCTATAAAATTTTGTTGTTACTCAACTTTGGGAATATTTTTAAATTAAAATTGAATATTTTTAAGTTTCTGTTAATGCAACAATTAAAAAAATGACAGGATTCTGAAAGTGACGCCTTTTTTTGGGGGTGGGGGAGGGGAAGCATATATTGAAATGGGTTAGTGCCTATGTTGGCTTTCACTGTTGGGCCAAAAGAGTTTTGTCTCAGAAGAAATGGTAAAAATGCAAATGCGAAATGTGCTTCTTTTTTTAGAAAAATGCTAATTAAAATGCAGGATTCAAATAAAATATTGCATTTTTGACCATGACCGGCCGGAATTTTATTTTTTTTCCTGAAAAATTAATTTTTAAAATCTTTCAAGTGGTAAAAGACCAATTTTAAACAAAATGCGCACAATCTTCCGAGACGCCACTGTTTGCAATGTTGTTTGTAAGCCCATTAGCGACTGGTCTCTGTGGGATAGCTTTGATGTCCATTGCACATTGCATTCCTCATTTGGCATAGTTGTTGGAAATGATGTCACACATCACATCCAATTATATCATCAAATATATTTAAATAAACTAGGCGATTACCTGGGTTTCGCAGTTTCTTTGACCTTGAATGATCCCTGGTGTCCTTGTTGAATGTTGTGACCTTTAAAATTTTCGGCATTATGCAACAATCGACCCCAGCTACCAAGTTTTGTCTGTATACACCCAAGTTTACCCCATTTGACCTCCTTTGACCTCCTTTGACCTTGAATGACCCCTGGTGTCCTTGTTGTGACCTTTAAATTTGTTGGCATCAACAATTGACTCCGCCCACCAAGTTTCGTCTGGATACACCAAAGTTTACTCCATTTGACCTCCTCTGACCTTGAATGACCCCTGATGACCTTTAATCCACTAACCAATATAAACTCGTTCTTCGGAAGGTCAAGGGGCACCCACCCATCAAGTATCAGGAATGTGCGACCCTTGGTCTCCGAGAAAAATAGACGCGGCAGGCAGTCCCCAGGTTTTTCCGATCACCTGGGTTTCGTGATCACCTGGCTTGAATGACCCCTGATGACCTTGTCATGACTTTTAAAATTTTCGGCAGCAAAATCGACCCCACCAAGTTTCATGTCCATACACCAACGTTTACTCCATTTGACATCCTTTAACCTCGAATGACCCCTGATGACCTTTGATCCACTAACCAATACAAACTTGGTCTTCGGACGGTCAAGGGGCACCCACCCACCAAGTTTCAGGAATGTGCGACCCTCGGTCTCCGAGAAAAATAGACGCGGTCAGACAGATCACTGTGTTTACCCCATTTGACCTCCTTTGACCTTGAATGACCCCCGATGACCTTCGATCCACTAACCAGTACAAACTCGTTCTTCAGAAGGTCAAGGGGCACCCACCCTTCAAGTTTCAGGAAAGTGTGACCTATGGTCTCCAAGAAAATAGAACCGTTCAGAAGACAAGACCGACTCAACCGGTATAATATATAGATTAAGACATTACCTGATTAAACATAATCTGCTTTCATTTTCAACAGCTTGCTGAGCTTCCTAATGGTGCCATTATGATGAATGCGAGGAATGAACGAAATTACCGCTGCCGATGTCGCATTGTTGCTATAAGTCATGATGGTGCTGAAACCTTTCCAATAGAGGATGTCAAATTTGATGAGACCTTGGTTGATCCTGCAGTATCAGCCAGCATTTTGTATCATGATTCCATCCTTTTCTTCACAAATCCAAATAATGCAATCCACCGTAAGTAAATCTAAAGAATGCAACCCACCATTAAGTCCCACATTTGTATTCTTAAGGTATGATTATTGGCTACAGCATCCTGGACAGATTTTGTTGAAATTGGTTGAAAACTGGGTAATGGTGGCAAAAATATAAATTCCAATTTTCAAATTTTTTCCATACTTGCATTTTTGAGATATTTTTAAATATGTTAAAACATGTTAATGTTTCAATTTCCCATGTACCTTGTACAAGGACTGATTTTGGCACAGTGCAATATGGACTAAAAATGGACAAATTGCTAAAAAAGCTATATTTTTGTATAATTTTTGTTCCTGAAGTTGTAGATTATTTGTAAGATTGCTTTTAATTTGTATAGTTTCAATGTATTGAATTTGAAAAAGAATTTTTATTCTTTGTGTCCTAGTCCAAGATAGTTTGGGTACTAGCCAGTGTTTTATTTTTTCTCAAAAATTAAAAATACATTTTCTTAAAATTAAAGGTGCAACGAGAGATTTTCAATCGTCCATATTTATGTGATATGTAGTGATATCATAGAGATTAGAATGCAATAGAGTCCCTACCTTTTTATTTGGTACAGAAATAACTTAAAATGAAAACAAAAGGTATTTATATCTGCTTATAATTTCAATAGAAAACCTAGGCGGAATTTCATATTTGCTCCTATACGAAATTAGAATTTCACATTTTGGTACTAAAGAACACCGTTCTCAGATTAAACCTTTCAGATGGAATATTTTTAGATAGAAAGGTTTCACCATGGCCAAAAATCAGAATTTTCATAATTTTAGGGACACCTGTCATATGAATCTCTCGTTTCACCTTTCAAACCATACACGTCCGAAAGAGTAGCCTATACAACTTCAACTCTTAAGCACATGTATGCAACATTTCTTATGTGCAATTTAGTTTTATCTCCCAAACAATGCTTATGCTGATTTTAAATCCAGCTTGAGACCTAAGTATCAGAGTGTGAAAACTTTTGGCCCATAGTAGGCAAAAGCTTTCTGCCTGAAAAAACGACCTTGGCCCCATGCCAGTATGGTCGGTGTGCAACTGAATACACCAATTAGGGCTGATAAGAGAGCTATGCATGAACGCACTTCCCACACACACACTCACTTGAACATACCATTATCAGTTTATGGGGACACAGAAGACATAAAATTTATACTTGGAGCACAGTTGTTCTGTTGATTAAAAAGTTATTTTTTACTTAAAAATTTTTGATAGCACATATAGAAATGAGATAGAATAGCTTTCGTCTGTGAGTCGCAGTCTACATCATGCCAGTACGTGTGTATACAGCTGTCATGGCTGTAGTGCAATGTCAGGATGACATCCCCGACTTCTTCCCCCCCCCCCTCCGATAGTGTGACGACCTAGCACAACTTGCTACACTAGTAGTCGACAAAATCCATGGAATTTTACAAGAAAAAGGACATCTGAAGGACAAACTCAATAATATTCCATAGGTGTTTCAGAAGTGCCAACGTTCATGAAAAAAACCAATATTCATGCACACACGACGATTATAAGGCGGCCATTTGATTGATTCTTTCGTCAAGTGTTCACGCACAGTCGGGGAAAACCCGGCATGCATGCATAAGGATAACCGTGATCACGCTGGACCACCAACGCCGAACGAGGGGAAGAATCTTCATGGTGGTTGGTTAGATGTTTTTCAGAGAAAAAGTGATATTCATTTTTGATCCAATCAATAGAGCCTTTATATTACTGTTAGGATTTTGGGTCTACTTTACAAAGACTTCGCCCCAGACAGTAGAGGCCTTTCGTATTGCCACAGCGAAGCGTTAAAGAGTGCGAGGTACTGACAAAACGCAAAATTTCAGGCGCGCTTTTACAACTTGGCACCTTGAAGGAATGATGTAAGGCAATTTTAAACAAAAAATAATGATCAACTCATTTAACAACGTACATGAACAATTACCATTTTTAAAAGCTTGAATATATAGTTTATAATTCATTCGCCCCACATTTTTTTAAAGTAATTCGCCGGGGCACAGGAAACATTTTGTACAAGAAGAGCTGTGTTAACCTGTGTTAATACTCGCGTCAAACCTTCCGTGGAGCAGATGCACGCTAGTTTTCATTATGTTCCGTATTAAGAGCTCTGTGTGTCTTTAAGGTGGTATATCGGGGATTACTGAATCTCTGTAACTATTTTATCGTAGCATTTTTATCCCCCTGGCTTGAAAAGCAGAGGGGGATATTGCAAGGATATTGTGTATGTACAGTGTATGTGTATGTGTGTGTGTTCCAGTTTGGTTAGCTTTTCTAACCAGGTTAGATTTTGTTTTCAGGTCTCCTTCAAAAAGTTGAAGTCTGATTGAAACCAGACTTGGGGTTAAGGTTGCAATAGGGGTATTTCATATTTGCATGATGTCAAAGGTCATGGACCAAGATCAAAGGTCATCTGAGGTCAATTTTCCATACTGCCGTCTTGCCAGGGGGATGACGCAAGTTTACTTGCAGTATTTTTATACTATCACCAACTGAGAAGCATATGACAAGAGTATTTTTTTCCATTTCTTTGGCATTTTAATTATCTAATATTCGTATTTAATTAGTGATGCAATTTTTTGACAAAATGTAACTCAACTTTCAGAAACCATTGATGAATTGTGTTTAACACCCTATACAGAATCTGCTATGGTTGAAAGTTGGTTCATTATAGATGTGCAATTTGATAATATTTCTAATGAAATCTAACAGAGTAAAATAGACTGCATACTTCCTTTCTAATTTTGTACCCCACATGGTTTGAATCTAACTCTCCGATGGAGCTATTCAAATGGAAGTAAATGGTATGGAGAATATTTCATTTGGCCTAAACAAAGTGGCTATAGCACAATGGCTTCTCTTCCAGATGACCCAACATCACAAAATGACATTATATTTGTTTGAAAAGGTTTTCATAAACAGTGAGAATCTATTAGCTTGTCAAGGTCAGGTACAAAGGCTGAGCAGGGATTGTAGAGAGATGGATATCAACAGTGGTATTTTTTAATATTCATTGTTTTTGTCACACCACAAAAGGTGAGACTTCTATGGTGCTATTGGGAAGTGAATTACCACAAACACATCCCTAATGTGTGACTTAACGGGAATGTACTTATTGTGATTTTATCATTTACAAGTTAAAGGTTGACTCAGAGATTCCCTTAGGATTGGGCCCTCGATTTTCTAACAAATCATGATTTTGCATATACTAATCATTATGTGAAATAGATTAGCTCAAATCAGTGTTCCTCTTTTAGAAATTCACAATTTTGTTATAAAATTTTGGATCTTGAATTTTTATTTTTTCACAGTATCCCTGTGACAGTCCAGGGGTGACAGTATTTTATAGTACTGTTATACTACACAAAAGTTTACTACATCAAACTGAAATAAAAAGTCATATCTCAAACTTTTAAAATAGGGCAGTTTGGTGAATTATTGTAATTTTACTTGACTATTTTTATTTAATACACAAAAATGACATTTCAAAATCTCTGACTCTGCTTTTAACAATTTCACATTTACCATTAATATTGTAAAACTGACAAAGAAATACTTGAGGGAATGCCACCTCTTTCAAACCCAGATGCAAGAACCACTGTCACAGTGTCAACTGTATGTGATGGTACTAAGTTAATAATTCCTAGTCTTCTAAAATTTATGGGCTAGTTTTATCAAAAGAGTGCTGAACAGTATAGTGAAAACCCTGCTTACGTATGTCCGTCCTTTCCATGGCAGAAAGGCCATTTTAAAATTTTTAAGTTGCTTATATAAAAATGAAAGCAAGAAAGACCAAATCAAACATATCTTTATTTGACAGACAAAATACAGTGATTGCTAGTTATATTATAAGAATGTAATTACATTGATTTCAATGTAAAATTATGTTGATCAAATTAATATTCTACTTATTCAAATCTATAAACCTGAATAAATCCATCCATGATTTATATAGTTTTAGACTTGTATTAAAAAAAATGTTTAACAATGTTATTGTTTAAGGGGTTTGACGTGTTAGTGATCTACTCGATAAAATTTTCCAAAATTCACATATATGGTATTTACAATGGTACTGATTAAGAATCTGAAATAAAAAATGGGGGTCACCGACTTTGTTTTTGAGCTATAGCCAAAACAAAAAAGGTATGTTGTCACTTTTAGACCACGCAAGTCTATGGGAAAAGTCAAAATTTGATGTTTGGATCACCTACAAAATAAAAACTTCTCGATAAAATTTTGTAATTTCTAAATATGTTGAGGTCCCGATGTCGTTCTTTAAAAATTTTGAAATAAAAAATGAGGGTCACCAACTTACTTTTTCCATTACACACTTTTTTCAAATTGGGTGTCTTGTTGGGCGGCAAGAAAAATCCACGCCACATTCGGCATGCAGCAAAGTATGAACGCAGGCGTAGAGATGCGCGATTTTAATAAACGCAAACAAACGCACAGTTATCCGCGGTATCCGCGCATGATACCTTCGCACCTCAAAACTAAAATGCTTCCATTTGTCCATGACTGGGCTCTACACAGAATGCTGAAGGTGTAAAGCAGCTTGCGCGTAAACAAATCACACGTCAAACCCCTTAACTAAACTTTCATTTATCTTTGAAGTAGTGAGGTGGATAAGTAACAATTCATTAAATTTTGAATAAAGTTACTTTTTTTTCAAAGTAATATAGGTATGTTAGGGACAAATGTGATGCTTTTAACATAGTTCAAAAAAAAATAATATATTCCTTATCTACCTCACTATCCTCAGAGATACTGTTTTAACTAAACATTTATCTCGGACATAATGTTAACTAAATAGTTACACACCTTTTTTAAATACAGGCTAGTATATTTAAATATGTAATAAGTTCCAAATTGGGGCAAATTAATATGTACGTTAGTGCATATCAATTGATTAACTAAACTTATTTATAGTTATAAAATATCACTACTCTAATACAAATTTTTACAGTATTGTATTATGACATGTAACAGTAATGTAACAGTAGGATCAATTACCTCTATTCAGTGGAAGGTAATAAGGATGTTTCAGCCATCATTTTCACCATGTACGCAGTGTAATTATTGTAACATCAGCAATGCATTAACAGGTGCATGAGCTGAGGCTTGAACCCGTAACCAATGGATACTAACAAGATAAGATACCAGTACTTCCCACAATGCATTGCTTCCCGTGGAGGTTTTTGTACAGTACTGAGTGAAGCATAAGATGAAACATGGCTAAATTGGACGTACTATCACAACCTGCATTTTAAAATGTTTTTCATATGCTAATGAATTCACATGACTGTATACACCCTCATTGGAAGCAATGCATTGTTGGAAGCTATGATATCTTCTCTTGTTACAACATCAGAGTAATTCCAATTTACCGTTGTGCCGCTCTTACAAAACACACTGAACTGCTGGCCGCAGTGTGAATTGCTTGAAGTTGTGCCCGCAGTATTCTATATCAATTTTCGGTGTGACGAGTCTGTCTATTTTGAATTGCAAACTGGCTTCCTCGAGGCTGCTCATGAAAAAGTATTGCAAAACAAAAGTGCCTTTGCAACATTTTAAGAAAAACATTATTGTTACGTAAGGAACAATCTTTCAAATATTTGATCCAATATGTCTTAAAGATTATTAAATATGCTCTGTGCAATAATTTGGGCATGTTTAATTTTAATAGATGATGTGACATTTGTTAATGGGTTTGTTAGCAGAAGGTATTTGAACCAATCCCATAATGCGATTGCAGTGTGCTTATACGTACTGTCCTAAACACTGTCATACGTAGGGATAAAAGTGTTCAAGAAGTTTAAGGACCACAAACATTTCATGATCATGATAAAAAAATCCTTAGGCCCAAAAAAAAGAAAAAGTTTGTCTCAGTTTCTTTTCGCCTAAAAAGCTATGTGCTGTGTCTTTTTTTTTAAATTTGCGCCATGGTGTTTTTTGCAATACACAATATGTGCCACTATATACCCCACTTTATTTTCAAGGCACAAAAGCAAACATTTACAACACTGAAAAAACACAAGTAACATGAACATCCATACCGTTCCACTTTTTCTTGTGTTTATTTGTAATTGTTCCATTTCTTCAACATGTCTTATACAGAATTCGGCAACTTAGTATTAAAAAAAAGTTTACGCTGCGGCCATGGACTCATGAACTGTGAATTTCAGTAGTACTCAGTGACATCCCGCAATTTTGCTTGCCCTGGTCAGCAATTAAGATTAAAAAAATTTGTTCCAATGGCAGAAAGGAAACGTTTGCCACTAGATCCATCGATCAGGGCTAAAGAATATCTGTATATGCGAATGCACACAAACTTCGAAAAAATATCAACTTCAAGCCTTGTGGCAGTTCTATTGTAAGCACCCTTTTCTACAATTCCAAGACCGCCACAATACAGGAATACAAACTCCTCTTGGAGACTGGTTTAGGGTGACGGTTTTTTGTTAGTATATCGCTGGTTCCAAATTTTTAAACACACTTCTTATTAAAAAAAAAAAAAAAAAAAAAAACATAAAAAAGTGTAAAAATTGCCACCGCTGTTAAGCTATGACCTAATCTAATTTTTAAAAAACTATGCTCGCGGGAAAGCTGATACAAAACTTTTTCCTCTCTTTTTTTTGTCCTTAAATACTAGCCATTGTGGGCTAAAATGATTGTAAAAGTCCCTGGTTTTTGATTGTAAAGACAGGATTTTTTGTGGGATCCTATATATTATAGTGAGGTAAAATTTCCCCCAACTGGGCAACCTGTGGGATGGACTCAAAATGCCATCTGGTCTCTCTGTAGTGAGAACAATGCATATTATTGCAATTTTATAAGCAGATTAGCGATTGGTCTCTTTCGGTTGGCTTGAAGATAACTATACTTACTGAAGTGTGTGTTCCTCATTTGGCATAGTTGAAAGCCGGGCTCAATTCTGATGGTAGACATTTCATATTAGAAGTCCACTGATGCAAATGAGGTAGTGCCATTTCATTCCATCAAGCGCTACCTGCACACGTAATACAGTGCATGTGGAATCAATTGTAATCAACCTCATGGCGACATTTCTATTATGAAACGTCTACCATTATGAATTGCCAGTGGGGAAACAGGCGGGGGGGGGCAGGGGGGGCAGGTGTTGGCCGGGAAAAATTGCAAAAAATCATTGCTAAATATTCAGCCGTTTTTTAGCCCTCTGACCGGGAAAAAAAAATTGGCCTTTGACCCCAAGAGACTGGAAAATTTGCCCCCTCAGAGGCGGGAGGCCCGTTACAACCACTGCTGATTGCCTTACAAATCTTTGGTGTCTATCTGCCAAAGTGACATCACAAATGTCAATCATCTTTACATTCACTTGTTTACCAGACTTTAAAAAAACCTAGCATTCACATATTGATCACAGATGACAAATAATCATGTGAACTCTGCAGATTTAAACATTCCTTGAGGAATTTCTCATACACCTCGGTTATCTACTGAGATTTTCAGGGTAGTAAAGAGAGAAACACAAGTGCAATACCTGGTTGTTTAGGAATCAGCGGGGACTGGACGTTCATCCCATACAAATTACGTAACAGAGAGTCTTGGACTCTGAAAGAATTCTCATAAAGATGTATAAACGGTAGTCTCAGAATGAATGTTAGTCTTAAAATAAATCAAAATTATGACCAGATGAACAATTAAGTCGGATATCCTATGAGTTTTTAACTTGAAATTTAACAATTTAAAAGGCAGCGATAATGACGGTGGTGAGACGAGGATGATTCAATGTCCAAGTCATTGATATAAATAAACATCGTTTGGACTATGGATTTTTTTTTTATTACTAGTATACTTTGTTTTAAAAAGTATGTGCTATGAAAATTATTTTGAAAGCAATACCCCACAAGAGTCTTTTCAAATGTGCCAAATAATATGGTGCTTTTGCTGTTGCCAATTAATGGTGTAACCAGTATGAGGGTCAAAAACAGGGGTTAAAGGAACTTGTCAAAGGGTCCCAATAACACTCTTATTTACACCACTGGGTTTACGTAGTCCGTTTTGCCTAGCTTCCACAAATTCTTCATCTTATCCCATTCTTTTGCTATACAATGATTATTTTATCCCTTCTTGAATTTCTTACTCTCCTCCCTCTCTTTCTCAATAATTACCTATTTATTTCTTGCTGTTTTTCTATAATCTTATTAACGTTATAGTCTATTTGGTGTTTTTTATTATCCCCGGCTTCTTAAAAAATGCCATAGGAGGAAATATTGCATCTGCTTGTTGTTCCATTTTGGTTAGGTTAACTTGGTCAGGTTAACTAAAAAGGTAACTTCTACCAGATGCAATGTTAAAATTTTCAAAAATTGGGTTTGGATAGTGGCCAATGCAAGTATTCTCCACACATCCAGGCCCTGCGTCATCAATCATTTTGCATATTAATTAGCTCATTTTGCCTATTATTTGTTCTGGATTGGCTGCAATTACTAAAAAGGGATAACTTCTACCCGATCCAATTGGAACCAAATTTGACAAAACTTGGTATGTGGGTAGTGGTTATGCAAGTAATAATACCCAGGCACTGTAATATCCACTATTTTGCACATATTAATGAGCTCATTTGCATATTTGGCTCCCCACAAAAGGACAATCTTGCAAGTTTCAACTTGGCAGTATTTTCCTTTTTCTTGCTATTTTTTATGTTAATATCTTTTCTTTAGCTTGATGCTCACACTTTTGCTTTTGAATATGTTTTTCACTCTTTCTCACTGCCTCATTTTCACTTCTTTCTCACTCTTCTCAATCTTATATTCCCTATTTAACTTTTTTTCGTGTGCCTTCCTTTCCCTCTCCCCCCGCTCACAAAAGGTGGTCCAATTCCTTTATTTCAGCTACTGATATGCTTGTTTGTGTTTAGTAGAATGAAAGCAATGGCCTCATGGTTGGTTACGCCATTGTTTTTTTGTAGTATATTTTAGTTTCGCTGTCCAACATTTTGAATATTTTGTATTGTTAAGAGTACCACTATATTGGCATATTGTCCATCTAACTGTGGTATCTTAATGGTTTAAAAGTTGATATATGTATATAAAAGGTTAGTAGACCTTTTTTAATCAATTAAGAATGTTGTAAATATTCATTTTTTTCATTTTTATTGATATAGATATTATCATATGGTCATGAAATTTCATGATTTAAGGTTTTTTTTTTTTTTTAAAGTTCTATAAAATTGGATTTTGTTTGTTCCAACACAACCCCTGCACCAGTTAAACAGTGTGTGTGATAATTTGACTTTAACCTAACAGTGTAGTAACAAACTACTCGCTTATGTGAAAAAACTTTGATACTAATCTCACTTTTCCTCAAACGTCAGGTCCCTGTTTTTTTATAACATTTCAATGTTTGCTTATTACATGCTCAGTGAACTTGCATAATGGTTTTGTAACGTCCGCGTGTTTGAGGCTAATTTATTTTGACTGTAGATGCCTGCTAGTCTTTCACTGACATGTTTGATGTGGCTCTATCCTGTTGAAATAATAGTAATTAAGAACACAGTCCATATCTTGCATGTAAACAGTTCAAAATGTAAAGGCTGCAAAAAAAACATAAGGCGACAAAAAAACCCCCGTTTAAAAATAACGGACCGCCCCTGTTTTTTTTCAGTTTTGCAGAATTTTTTTCTTTTTCTAGTTTTCCAAATCTGTAAAATCAGAGCCTGTTTTTAACCCCTAAATTTATTAATTTTTGGCTATTTTTTTAGAAAATTTGTATAAAATTTTTAATTTTTTCAATTGATTTTTTTTTCAGATCTTGGGGCTATTTTAGGCCATTTTTAACCTCCATAACGAAAAAAAAAAAAAAAATTTGGCCCGCCCAATCGAAACCCTACTTGAAAGTCCATTCCCGCCCATAAAACAGGTTTTTTTGTTCGTGCCTAACAGCAAAATTATTATCAGGCAATAATACCGGAATTGGATTAACAATTGTAAGAAATGTGTAAATGTTGGTAACAAAAACCTGATTTCAGGTTGTTTAGCCTTTAAGTCTTAATGCCTGTCTATAATTTTGGGTATATAAAATAGTATGTGTGAATTACATGTGAAAGTAAACACATGATGTACATGGACACTGAAATATGTTGTCCTCCCATGAAATGTGACCATTACAGTAGTAGTCAAGATATATCTTTCCTTCATTTATTTTTGTGTGAATGAATATAACTTTAAAAAATGAGCAGAGAGATCCAAATCCATTTCTTAAAAAAATTTTGTTAAGCCAATATAGCCGGGGAAGGCGTAGTTGTATGCAGCAAAGGTCTGGAGGTCCATAGATCCTCGCGATCCTGATTTATTAACCCATGCTTAGCTTTTTTTTTTGTATTTTAGGCCCAATTTCAATTATCAAGCTGCTTTCCATGCTTTCAAGGTTGACAAAAAATCCCACACCCCGGCCCTGCCCACATCTCTTTATCACTGAATGTTGTGGGTTTCAAGGTCCTAGGCCTGCTTTTGGCCATCTGGGCAATTGCCATGTCCTCAGGATTTGAGGTAAACTGCACTGAAGCCAACAATTGAGTTACAAAATTGGGGATCTCCCGGCTTACAAAATCGAGATACTTACATTACTTAACACCAACTTGGATCATGTGCATTATTCTGTTAATAAAATAAACACATCATATAGCATTGATGCAAAATAAAGGTATAAAATGTAGTTATACTCAAAGTTGGCCGGTCAAATGTATGGGGATGTGACTTGGCCATATCAGGCCTATCTTGCTACTGTGAATTAACACAAAAGGAAACCTATTAATTATTACTTTGCATTTTTTTTAATTGAATTTCTCAGTTTCCTGCTTTTTCTCAGTTTAAGTGGTCGGTCCATTGGAAGTGAACAAATTGTAAAGTGCATATGATTGGATGTGTGATTGTGCTATAGAAGTACAGATTATTTTATAAATATTATAGCCAGCTGAAACAGCCAATTAGAAAAAAAAAACTATGGATGCCAAATAATTTTTACGTGGAAATGTAATGGCATGTGAGATATTGCTGTATAATTGTATAAAAACTTGTTACAGGATAATCATGTGTGTTGATTGCAATCTATTTCTTGATACTGACTGTCTTTAGAATGTCCTGTGGTAGATTTTAGTTAATGGTAGACATGGTAATTTAAAATGTGAAGTTCAGAAAACGGTGTTCTTCAAATAGGAATTTTGCAAAGTGAAACAATGCTGTATTTATAGAATACAGTGTCATTTTAGACCTGGCCAATTCTTGACTGACAAACAGACACTGATGATAACAATTACTTTAAGTGAAAAAGAGACATAGGGTGAGTTCTTTCATACCAAAATATGTCTCTCTGTGTGCCATCTACAGGTGGTGTGATTTAATTTTTTTTTTGTGGAAATCAGGAAAGCACTAAAAAACCCTGAAAATGACATGAAATTAGGGTTTAAAATACAAAAGAATTACCCCGTGCAACTAAAAAATAGCAAGATCTAAACAACAAAACCTTGAAATATTTCTCATATTATAAACAAGAAATGCTTTAAAAAAGCAACCATCAGAATTCACCTGAAAACGTATTAAATTACAATTATTTACATGTCCATGTCGCTATCTCTGTGCAGTGAGGTCATCTATCAGGTGCAGATATTTTACGAGTGGAGAGAAATGCTGTCTTTGATCGGACACGATTTACGCCGTGTCATATGGAGTAAACACTTGTGCTTTAAACTGCACTATCATATAAACTGGGGTGACGTCACTTCATAGAGATAGTGATATGGACCATAGTTGTTGTGGTTCTTTTAAAATCTGAGGCAATGACAATTTACAGTATGGTTTACATCATCACTATGTATAGTTTGTATTTGTAAAGGGAATAGACCTGCTCGTTTATTGTGCTCTAAAAAGCACCTCTATTATCGGTATTACTATGATTGCAGGCCAATTAAAATATAACAAGAACCTGAGATGAATAAACCTTTTACTGTTAGGTTTATTTATCTAAGGAAGAACAAAAGCAAAAGTTGATTAAAAACAAATTATACTAAATCCACGTCACATTTATTTCCAATGAGGCCCATGGGTTTGCATGTAGAATAACTATGTAAAAGCAAAATGTTGGTAAAAAAATGAACCGGTAATGCCGCATATGTCATACTGAAGTTATCAAGTTATTCAACAAACGACCGTTATTAAGACTAACATCGCCCGTCTGTTTAGCCCTTCTGTTTGGCATGTTTGTGCTCTGTTCCATACGTCTGCTAACTTTCTGTCCGTACCATTACTTCCTTACCATTTTGCCCTTCTGTTTTGGCCTGTCTGCATGTTTAGCCCGTCTGTTTGCATATTGATCCCGGCTGTTCCAATGTCTGTTATGCGATTTGTACCAGTTTCCTTACCTGTAGAAATTAATTTATGCGCACATTCATGCAGTTTGGACGGGCAGTTGGATTTATAATACGGATTTCTTTACAATTACAGCTTGTTACAGCTTGGGAGTTGTATGTGCTAACGGCATTCTGAGAAAACCACAACCTCAAATCGTATTCTAAAATTATCTCTTGCGGTGTTTAATCATCACGATATGTAGCATGGTAATAACTCCATGATTTTAGGTTTCTCTCATAATTTCAGTTATTCTGCACATCAGGATATCAGTTTCCGTCTTACCTTACCCATTCAGCTAATGGAATATCTTTTAATAATTTTAACATGTCTAATGAATAACTGTATTTAGGTGAACATCATCAGTCCAAGCAAAAAATCTGCAACAAGGGGCGGAGCCAAATTGTATCGGTGTAATACAGCGCCCAATTAGGCGTGATCAACTTTTATTTCATTAACATGAAGGCGGTATAACACGCCACTGAGGTTACAGTGAGGGGCGCGAATTAGGTGCCAATCTCCTTCTTAGAACGCCTTCCGCGAAAAAAAATTCATGTGTTGATGTAAGACCCAATTTGGTGATCATTATAACTTAAATAGGTGTCCAAAGTAGATCCTTATATCCCAAATGGTGACCTTTTTGCCAGGGGATGGACTTATAATTCAAATTTGAGATGTCCAGGTGTGTGTGGCGCGTCATCGCTGTTCAGATCTTATCTGTATTACCCTTTCCTGCTGTTTTGAATGCCATCACTAATGCTCAACTAGTCAATCCTGCCTTGCATTGGTGATTGATAAACAAAATGGGCAATTGACTGTATGAGAAAATAGCCAATAGGACTATAGAGTCCAGTTACATTTTATTTTTCTTTCATATTTCAATGATTTCATCATTTTTCATTGATAAATCATGTTTCTGAGTTAATTGGATAGACCCCTGTTAATATAGTGGGACTCAATGAAATTTGTATAATAATGTGCAAATAACAACAGGTTGTAGAAAAAAAACCAAACTTTATATACAAACCTGTGATGTAGATATGATTCCAGCCGGGGAGTGGGGGGGGGTTTCTCACTTTTTTTTTTGGTAGGTAAATGTAGGTATGTGCCCTCCTGGATTTAAAAATTGAGGCTCTGGAGCTTGATTTGAGCCCAAAAATGGGTCCCCTGACTAGGTTTTCAAAAATTGTGGAAATAAGCTGCGATTTCCCTCAATTTCCATAAATGAAAAGTAGGGTGTCTGTACTTAAATGGTCCTAAAATTGGGGTCGCTGGAACTGAAAAAGCCTGAAAATGAGGTCTTATAGGCGCCACATACCCATACTACATCCCAATGTTAGAACCCCCGGGGATGCAAGCTGTGGTTTGCCAGGTGCATTGCAGAGTTGTCATTTGTTCCCAAGTAAGAAGTGTGCAAATTATTTTTGTTTTAAATCCATAAAATTAAAAAAAAAAAAATCTAAACTTTAAATAATTTTAAGTCAACACTGTTGTTAATATGGTTAAAATGGCCGAAATCTAGGAGGTGCTATATACCCATGTGGTTTCGTAAGAAATAAAAATCAGTCTCTTAATGCATGTTTTGTCCATACACCCAAGCCAAGCACATTTGTGTATTAGTTGCAGAGATAATAAATCAACTCTTGCTACTATTTTGGGATTGACCTCTCTGCTGGCATAACATTACTCAAATATTTCACTGGCAACAAAATTTCGGCAGGTTGCCATTGACTTTTTTGTATGAAGGCGAACGGCAACTGCATTGGGATTCAGCTTGGCTTACTTACTGTATTTTTACTTTTTTTATTATTATTAGGCTCAGTGCACCCATTGATTACATGCTTTAATTCTTCTGGTATTAGGGTATGTACAAACAATAAACATTAATCCAATGGTTCCTGAGCCTGTTTTGTTTCATTTCATTGCCAAAATATGTAAGCTGATAACTTACTTGCACTTTAAGTTTCTGCATTAAGGTACTATTTAAAATCTGTAGGCCAGTTTTAGGTGGTCTCTCTCTCTCCTTCATGATAGGTTGCACCCCCTTCATAGAAAGTGAAAATATTTTAATCAATCTGAGAACTTCAGGGAGAATAATATCACTCATGCATAGATAGACTACTATAAAATAATTCCAAATCAGGCAAATGAAATGCCTTTAAGCAATATTTGAATGAAAACAGCAACAAATTGATGCTATTGAACTTTGTGCGTTATGATGGATATATTGTTTGCATGTTCTGCAATGTTTCTATGTGTCGTTTGCTTAAAACTTGCATATCCCTAACAAGATTTCCCATAGACAAGAGCTATGTCTGTCACAGTTTGGTTGTTTCATACTATTTTTTTAAAGTCATTTTTTTCACTGTGTTTTCGTAAAGGTCCCGGAAATGCAAATAGATGTTGTTTGTGTGCAGTCTAAACAGGAGGGACCAGAAAGCCATTCAATTTTGGGTTTTTGATGACATCATTTGGGTTCTAATATTGATTTTTAGAGGTAATAGAAAATTTGCATGTGACCTGGTGTGAATCTTTCATGACACTGATGAATCATAGTTTTCACTAATGAAAGGTCACTGGTAAGTGTATTCTTTTTCTGGCCCTGTTTATTGGAATGGAATGTCCCCAAAAAGATTTGGAGGTTCTCTCATTTCTGGGACCTTTAAACTACATCAATAGGGTTACTGGTAACATGTTTCACTTGTCTTAAATAAGGTATGTGATTGTCAATGTCATTTATGGTGATTTCATGCGGGTGGTTAGAGGCATTTTAATAAAACAGAGGTCACACTGTTCCGAAGCACTTCCCACAAGATTCAGGACTTCAGTGCTCCTAATCATTTTTTTATTTGTATTCTTTTAAAACTTATTTTAAAGCTCTTCCTTTACAATAGGGTATTTGGATATATTAATCCACTTCGAGAATTCAATATTTTTTTTCTTTCACACAAGTAAGCAAGCATTGTTGCCCATTGAAGCTGATGTTAGTTGACTTTAAATGGCTTTCCATACTATAAGTTTTAGTCAAAATCACTAAAAGTGGCAGTGGCACATTTTCACAAAATTGAAATTCAATTTGCTCTCAAGATAGTCTAGGCCATTGGAAGAATAGAGAGATATTTACACATAAAAGAATAACATGCCCAAAACAGATAGGGTACATGGGCATTCAAAAAGGGGTTTTAATTTTGTAGGCAAATTTTTATTTTTAACTTAACTTTAATCAACCAATTTATCTATACTAGACCGTACTCATTGATATTAAAACCACAAAGAAATAGACCGTTCAACGGTCATACCATGGGATCAACTCTGGCATGTTTTTTTTCTTGTTAATTTCCATTTTCCAAAAAAGGTAAAAAAAATAAAAAAAGTAAAATTTGTTCTGTTTACCCATAAGGGCGTGGATTTGGTCTTAATCCTTTCAGGTGATGCTAATGATAAAATCTTTACAAACCATGTAAAATATCATTTTGAAAATCTGGAGGGCGCACTATTTTTCAAATGTGGCAAGTGTCTCTTTAATTAACATTCATTTGTTCTGGTACTAAAATTCATATGGATCGTTGCTATAGACCTTATCAATGATCATGGAAATGTTTTGTATGCAAAATGCAATGTGTGTGAGTGTCCCATATGCTCTTGTACATTCGCAGATGTTCATTACGTCAACGGCTAAATTAGCGTTAAGTGGCTGTGCTCAACAGCTGTGATGCCCGTTCATAAATTGGACGCTTATCTGGGTCATTGTGTTCGGAAACTAACTCGATATACAAAGGTGATATTTTGAGAATGAGATCAGTTAGTCATTCATTATGCTTACCTCCTCCTGTTTAAAGAATTACATTCGCAACTTTTTACATCTCTCATATAATTTTAAAAATGATTTTTTGAACCATTAATTTCCAAAATTGTTTTCACATTATGAGGGGCCTCACTATATGTGATAGAGCATGAACCTGGCCTCATGCAGTAATGTGCTTTTAAACATCAGGGCAACTCTTAGTTTCCTTAAAATAGCGCATTCAAAGATGTTGTTAACCACTCTTGTAGGGTATGTACTTACAAATGTAAGGTTTTTCTCATCACTATTACCACATAAACAGCTTTTTTGTAATAGTTTTTTTTATCGTATGGAGACATGATCATCAATTCAAATTTCTCATTTTATCTGAACCTCTTTGCTTGTTGAAATTATACAGTGTATGAATATAAGGCTTACAGTATTTGCTAACTTTGCTCACTGTACCCATTGGGTCATTCTATAAAAGCCATACAGCCCATATAAGCACCACTGGATTCGAATCCAGTTTTATTGATCACGGTCTTCCTTGGGGGTGTTTCTCTCCAATAGCCCCCACCCTCCCACTCTCAATCCATTCTTTTTATAAGTCTGATCTTAACTGTTTAGCCAACAAAAAACTCATTAATCAAAAATACATGTCGCGGTTCTCTAACCTCTAAAATTCCCCCTGCGTAGCGGTTTACAAATTTTTAAATAAGCAGCCACAAAACCCCTTAAACCCAAACCCCTCAAACCCAAATCCCTTAACCCCAACACCTTAAACTCGTGCAACCCACCTTAAACCACAACAATCCCCCTTAAGCCCCAGACAACCCCCCTTAAACCTGGACACCCCTTTTAACCCGGACAACCCACCTTAAACCCACAACAAGCCCCCTTAAGCCAGACAACCCCCCTTAAACCCGCCCTTTAAACCCCGACAACCACCTTAAACCCCACAATCCCCTTACCCCCGGACCCGCCCCCCATTAACCCGACAAACCCCCTTTAAACCCTGGACAACCCCCCTAAAACCAATCAGCGCGAGCGTACACATATGTCCCACCCTCCATCCAGTTGCATCAAAATCGGACTTATGATCTTCAGATAGTTTGTTCACAATTTTTTGGTGAAAATCCCCAAATTTAGCCCCATAATATGCAAATTAGCTATTTAATTTAGCATATCATGCACCACAAACCTAATAAAACGCGAAAAGTACATGATTCCACCCCTCCACCACGTTTCATCTCATCAAAATCGGACTTATGGATCTTCAGATAGTTGTTCACACAAGCTTTTTTGGGGC
Source organism: Ophioderma brevispina (assembly GCA_023653785.1). Classification (NCBI taxonomy): domain Eukaryota; kingdom Metazoa; phylum Echinodermata; class Ophiuroidea; order Amphilepidida; family Ophiodermatidae; genus Ophioderma; species Ophioderma brevispina. Next base: position 66,375 of record JAMKCH010033194.1, read on the forward strand.
AAAAATACCCCCCAAATTAAACTCATTTAATTGATGCATTAATGTACCTAATTAGCTTATGCCATGCCCATAATCCTAATCATATGAAGGGCATGGAGGCCGAAATCCCACCCACCAAGTTATCACAAAAACCGTTATGGTCTCTAAAATACCCCAATTTAGCCAACAAAAAACTCATTAAAATAAAAATACCGTCGCGTTCTCGAACCCTAAATCCCCCTGCGGGAGCGGTTTACAATTTTAAATAATCAGCCACAAAAAACAACCCCTTTTACCCAAAACCCCCCTTAAACCTCAAAATCCCTTAAAAACCAACACCCCCCCCCCTTAAACGGACACCCCCCCTTAAACTCCCGTGCACCACCTTAAACCCCAACAAGCCCCTTAAGCCAGACAGCCCAGACACCCCCCCTTAACCCCCGGACAAACCCACCTAAACCACAACAAGCCCCCTTAACCCAGACAACCCCCCTTAACCCGGACCACAACCCCCTTTAAACCCGGACAAACCCACCTTAAACCCCACAATCCCCCTTAAGTCCAGACAACCCCCTTAAAACCCGGACAACCCCCTTGAACCCGGACAACCCCTTTAAACCCGAAACCCACCTTAAAACACCAACAATCTCCTTAACCCAACAACCCCTTTAAACCCGGACACCCCCCTTAAATCCAACCACCCTCTTAAACCCCGACCCGCCCCCTAACCCGACAACCCCTTTACACCCTCGACAAACCCACCTTAAACCTAATCAGCGCGAGAGTACCTATTCCCCACCCCTCCATCAAGTTTCATACAAAATTGGACTTATGGATCTTCAATAAGTTTTGTTCACAAGTTTTTTGTGTGAAAATACCCAAATTTAGCCCATAAATATGCAAATTAGCTATTTAATATATATCATGCTCCACACACCTAATAGCGCGAGAGTACATGAATTTTCCACCCCTCCACCAGTTCATCATCAAAATCGGACTTATGGATCTTCGGATAGTTGTTTCACAACTTTTTGGGCAAAATATCCCAAATAACTCATTAATTAGGTACCTAGTTAGCATATGCCACGCCCATAATATCATCAGCTAAGGGCATGGCACTCCGCTCCCACCCACCAAAGTTACATCACCATAACCTTATGGTTCTCATGTTATCGCGTTCACAAGATTGGTTGGACCCGGACGCCTTGACTGATAGCATATCCCCCTTCTGCTTTTCAACTAAGGGGATAAAAAGAAAAAGGGCAATGCACCTGTACAGCACCTATGGAAGGCGCCGCTGGAAATTCTATTTGGTTACTATGTTGCCTTCCATAGGGGTTTTGGAATTTATCTTCAATGTACCCACTGGATTACACTCTTTATTCAGTCAGAATTTGATGTGTGTGTTTAACACGCATCAAACTCCCTTTTATCTTCCTCGAGTCGGTGACGGCAATGCGTTAAGACAATTGTTTTTGCTTGTGTATTTTTTTGCACCAACTTTATATGCATGCCGGTGCTTAAGTCAGCACTTGAATCAACGCTCTCGGTTTAATGCTGGAGTAAATGCATTACACACTGACTTCACTGACTCGAGGAAGATGTAAGCACTATACAGTGTTTGTCTAATCATCCCAAGCGTGCATATCTCTTTGCGTGAACTTGCGTTTTCATGTAATGCAATGGTTTGCCGGATTTTTGGAAACCGGGCCTACGTATTACAATGTCCAAGGGATTTTAAAAGTACTGTAAGATGTATCCAGTAAGCCCAGTTTCACTTCTAACAAATCAGTATCTTTATCATAAAATGTTTCTACTGCACAGTGCACAATCACATACACTCTTTTACAACATCTAAAGCTTCCAAGATGTGCCCCTTAAGGTACATTTAAAGCCTAGGGTGGTTTTGGTAAAGATTTTAATACAATTACATGGTGGGATGTCAACACCAAAATGAAAAAAAGAAAGGGTTTTATATGGAGGGATATGTCTCCCTTTAAAGTACATTCAGAGAATCCACTGTGGATCATAACCTTGTTTTTCCTTTGTTTTAAGTGAATCACAATAACATATCCTGACAGATCTTGGTTGATTCTAACACCTGTTTGAAATTTTATGACATTTTGAAATGCTCCCCATATAAGCCACTTTGTTAATCATCCGGATACACCTTATTACAAAACACTCTTAATTTTATATTAAAAGAATTGTTGCCTATCATATTAAAGATGCAATATAACTGGCCCCATGGAACAAAGTTCATTTTTATCTATAAAGAAAAATGGAAAACGGATCCATTTTCTCGAAGACAGAGGCAACACATGTTTCATGCTTGCCACCCAGGTAATTGGGCCCCTTTTGTATCTCCACTGCAAATGCCAGCTAACTATAAATGAGGCATTCTGACAATCAATGTTGTCAGACAGTTTAGAATTGAACATGTCAAGTAAATCAAATTTGAGCAAAAAAGTACAATAATCTTGGACATTGCTAAGAATCCACATGATTGACCAGAATGCCACCCCTGAATTGGTCAATGCCATCATTCTGTACATATGGTTGAGTACTTTTATTGTGTTGCCTGCCCTCTAGCAGGAAGGAAGACACAGTAGGGATCACTTTGTCACTGTAGTTTGTTGTTGATGTCGCGTTGTTGTGATGATGTCTGTGATGATGTGAAAAAGGGTAAAATTTGCTTGTAAATCAGGCATACTTTCATGGATTTAAACCAATCTAGTGAGGTCACAGGTGCAACATGGCCATCCCCCCATTTGTTGATGAGGGTCAAAGGTCACCATATGATGAGTCAAAGGTCATGTGAGGTCACGTTGTAAAATAGCTGAAATGTTAAAATTGACCTCATGTGAAAAGTTGAAGTTCAATTGGACCAAACTTGAGTCATAGGTGTTGAACATGGTGATCCCTCATTTGTTGATGATTTGTCAAACGTCAGTTAAAAAGGTCAAAGGTAATTGTGAGAGGCTCAATTCAAGTTGTTAAAATTAAAATAGGTGAAAATGTCAAATGGACATCATGTGAAAGTTTGGACGTTCAATGGGAACCAAACTTGTTTATGGAGTTCACTGCAAACCATATTTGTTTATGAGGTCAAAGATCACATATCAAGGTCAAGGTATGTAGCCTATTCATCACAAACCCGACCGCAGGCGACACCAGCGGTCGAGAGGACCGATGTATTTTTACGTTTTAATGACCAGTTTCATTCACGGCCAGTCAGTACTGCTCAGTTGACACAATGCCTGCACTGTGGGAGCACACTCACAGGACTTACACTCCTCATAATAGTGCTGCTGCAGAAATGGCACGTCTTTATACCTGCTCCATCTGAGGTAGGGAAACTTTTACTCCAGATGTATGGTGTTCTCATGTCTCCAGACATTTTTTAAAGTGGAATTCATGATCCACAACCTATCCCGACTTACCTTGAAAAAGTTGAGAATTTTTTTAAATCATCTGACCCGTTGTGGCCGTAGAATCCATGTGTACCTATCTTATGTGCAAATTGGTCGTATTGTAAGAAATTCAATTTTATATTTTCTGCCAGAAACAAATTAAAGACAGTGGCCTATGGGGGCAATGGGAAACAAGCAATTGCTCATACACAAACCGCAGATCGGAATCAACTAAAACGTTAGGTATAAGCTTTCTCAAGGGGAGATCTAGTTAACCAGAATTTCAAGGTGGCCTAAGGACATATTTAAAAGCTTTTGATGATGCTCAAATCCAATTTATAAAATCTGCCTACATGATAACTTGCACTGCATGTCTAGTTGTCTACTCTCAAGAAGCGTGTGTAAATTTGGTAACAAATGTTAGAGTCAAACATTGGTTCTGGTAGGTAATACTGCTTGGTTGAATTTGTTATTAATAGAGTATATCATAATCACAGGTCATCAGGACAAGAAAAGAAAAGCTTTTGCGTCAGATAGGGTCTATGGATTTGAGACTGGAATATGAAACAACGAGGGAATGGCGTTGGATTATGTATCAGCCCGTAACGTTTTTCTCTCACAACGCGCGCGTGGTTGTTGCTGCGTAAGCACGCGGTGTCGTCACGTTGAGCGCAAGCACACGCATATAAAAAATTTCTGTGCGTCACGGCGGATATGTACCAGTGATTGCATTTCCCCAGTGTCCAGTGTCTGATCGGCCGAGTTTTCTGCTCCAATGAATATGCGAAAACCAATCGAGTGAAGAAACTAAGAACAATATGTGCTTCTAAACGATTCCTGCATCCCTAATGTACAAAATGTCTCCCGATGACCCATGTTAATTTCGCTTAGGAAAAAGAGATATTTGAGTCCGTGTGAGATTCGCATGTTGCATCAGTTGTTGTTGTTGTGTTCACTCACTAAGTGTGACGAACGTAAAATACTAGCGTTTGTCTCATAAATATGCAATAAGACATTTCCAAATACGACGATTACGTAACCAAATATGGTGGTGCCCAAAAACTATGTTAAGGAAGGGGTATGTCATTATATACTTTTGGGCACCTAGAATTTTGGTTACGCCGTTTCGGGAGAAGAGAGAATCTTCGGGTCTGGGGTTATATTTACGTCATTGGTCTATGGTTACTCAAGAAGTTATCGTCATGTAATGAGGCCAATCCTACAGATAAGGTAAGAATGGTGGCAATTCTAGGAGGTTAACAGGTGCATCAAGATCCCTTAGTACCTTCTTTCATTTATGGTTCACAAGTATATAGTTCGGAAAAGTCTACTTCCAACTTTTCAGTTGATTCTGCACAACGTGTTTATGATGGTATGGACCAATGTTTGTATCACAGTGCACCATAGGCCACTGTGTTGTAAGTTCTGTCCGTTTAAGACAAAAAATAGAAAATTATATCTTTCAGAGTAGAGCAATTTCTAATGTAAGATTTGGAACAATTCTATACCTGGGCCCAGCGTTAAATATATTAAAATCTCGTGTTTTTTTGGTATGTGTACAATCGGGGGAACCTGCTGTGGCTTACAAAATGCCCCTTTTAAAGGTGCAATGATGAAAAGAAGATTTTTAATAACAGGTGTCCCTTAAAAATGTGAGAAAGAATTCGGATTTTTTGTTTCTAATGTTAAAAAACTATCAAAAATTATCCCCATGTTGAAATGAATTTAGTAACATGAGAATCATTTCCTGGTAAAAAAATTGTGAAATTTATAATTGGCTATAGGAGCAAATACTAAATCAGCCTATGTTTATAGAAATTAAACATAGCAAAATCGCCCTTTTGTTTTTTCAAGCCAAGACAGGTTAGAAATTCTATTGGGGACCTTATAGATGAAATCACTCCATGATGGACACATATATGGATGCCTCAAAAATCTCTTTTAAGGAAAAATCTGCACTGTACACCAGTAAAAGGTGTGTACTCTTGAAGACCAATACGTTACTACAGCATATCCCAAAAATAAATGCCAATCCTCAAGTTCAAGTTGGTGCTATTAATTTCAAAATTAATTTAAAAACTTTGATTGCCAATTTTGCATTATTTCATAAAGCCAACATGTTCTAACCTACTCTTCACATTTCATCGCATTTGCTTCATTGGTTTTGAGAACAAAGGCAATACACCACAATTTAAGGTTCATCCAAGTTTGATTAAACACAATTCAAAGCATGCTTAAGTACATAGATGCTTGTTTTTCCTTTTTTCCTGTCCCTTTCTTTATCTCACCTCTTTATTTTTGGTTCAATAAACCAGTATAACTTTGTCAACTAAATATTAAACTTTTAAAGACACTATCTTTTGACAAATAGTAAAAGGAAAATTGTTCTTGATCGCATGCTTCTGTCAAATTGTTCTCTGTCACAATGAATATGTCAAAGCGTTGATGTATCTCAAGTTGATTTCACTGGTAATTGTGTTGTTTGTTGTTGTTGTTATTTTCAATTAAATGGCTCATGCCAGAACTAGGAAGTCATTCCAAGACCCATCAATACATTTCACCATGCATTGGTGTTCACCCCATCCAGGACAATTAAAAGGATTAGCAGCGATTTGCTAATCCGAAACATCGACAAAAAAAATTCATCAAAATTCATATTTTATATTTTTGTTATGGGCATGGATAGCGCGAAAAATAACCCGCAAGTGGTTGGCTTGAAATCCGCGTATTAAAGCAAGGCAGTATTTTTATGGATTTGTAATTTCTATTTTAATAACGTGCGTATCAAAATTCCGACTTGAGCTCCAAAAAGCCTTTCTGGTGAATAGCAAAGGTTTCCGCGTGACGTGAGGTGATATTATGCACCATAGTCAATACAGTTTGACCTCGAACACAAACATTTATTGACCTTGGTTTCTTCTGTACTGGTGTAAACTACAGCAGCTGTTTAGGGCAGATTTTGAGACGCAGTCGATGTATGTCTATTTGCGGAGAGAGAGAAGGGATGATATTATTTCTTCAAATACTTAAGTTTTTCACTATTTGGTATGTTTTTTTCTGCATTAAAGCAAGTATATGGAATTGTACAACTTATCCTGATTTATAAGTTAAAAACATCATTTCCACATTTTTCCATTCTTTGCATTATCTGCTGCTAATCCCTTTAAAAAGATTATATGGATTTGTCAGACATGCAAATCGTTAAAAAAGTTTAGATTGGCCCAAGTTGCTATGTAACTATTATAAATATGAGTGTAGGAAAACACTGTAGGCTCTACAGACGATGATAAAAGACCATAGATAAAACAACATCGGACACTTATTTTAGTATATAATTTATTTGGAAAAAAACAGGGACTAGGATTATACCGGGAGATATTGTTGTAGTGGAAGACATTTAATCCAACACTTTCAAGGTGAACCTGTTTCAATGATCTTAGGCAAAGTTGGAATGGGGTAGGTAATTTGAGGTAGGGTTGCATAATAGCCTTTGTTTTTCAAAACCGGTGAATCGTATCAAACACAAAGCGGACAGGAGATACAAAAATATATTGCCATTAGAATTCTTATAAATTGAATTAGTTCTCATTATATTTGAAATTATAGCACCAACTAAAAGGATTGCATTTATTTTTGGGACACACTCTGTACGGCACTGGACATGGTCCATTCTACTGCAGAGAGCCGTGGTTTTGCAGTACCAGAAATTTACGCAGTACACTGCAAGTAAGAATCCAATCATGTATTCATAGGCTACATGCATAAAATTTAACATTCCAGCCCCACACGTACTACATGAGCAAAGAAATGGCTTCCATGGCGCAAATTCATCAAGAAGTGTGTGTTCATTATGACTGCTATACCGCCCCCATCAGCTATAGGATTTGCATGTATTGTTATATTCAGTTAATCTGCATATTCAGAGGTCGGAAGTTCTTTCATTGGACTGGTATTTTTTCCAGTCGTCAAGGTCTCTCAGCCATCTATTACACTCTAGTTAACAAGCAAGACATAAAAAGACAATTTAGTCCTACACATTATCAGAATATCAGACCACTTGGTATATGGCACCCTCATTTGTAAATAGCAGAGGTTTTGGCAGGGACTTTGACACATCAGGATCATTTTCCAAATGGGGAAACTTTAACAAAATGCAAAATTAACACTATTGACCCAATTTGAACCCTACATGATCTTTAACATCAGCTTCCTTAAAGTCACCCTTCCCTCCCTCTGCCCACTGATCATTGTTAGCAAGTTGGTTTGAATTGAAGACGATACCTTTGAAAGGGGATACTTAACAAATTACATAACTCACGCAAATGTTTTACATAATACATTACACAAATAGTGATTTGTTGGTCTTGTTTTGGGCACACAAAAATTAAACTAGTTTAGAGGCATACAGAAACACTTGCACATTAAAAGGTTTGCAAGAGAAGATTCAAACATCCAGGTTTTCCCTTTAAAATTTAAAGTAGTACTGATTTTTGCACTGATTTTTTTTAAATATATTTTCCATCAAAAAATATCCCATCTGAAAGGATTACGCTGAGAAATGTTTTTTTTTTTAAAAAAAAAATTGTGGAATTTCTCATTTCGTATAGGAAGCACTACGAAATTCAGCTATGTTTTACATTGAAATATAAGAGAATTATCAAAATCACCGGTTTCTCTCCTTTTGAGCCATTCCTGTAGCCAAACACAAAGTAAGACATCTATTGAGTGTCTTCTCAATATCACATTGCTACTATGACACAATATTGGGGGTGCCTCAAAATCTCTCGTTCAACTTTAATGTACAACTTCAGGGAGGCCAAAACCGGAACAGTCCCTCACACAGAATATAAACATTTGATAATGTTTACAATGGCAATACAAAAAGTTATAAACGGACCCGATTGTTTACAACAATTTAACAAAACTCTCATTGCCATGAAAGAATGGGAACTGTAAGAGTAATATTTTTTCCAAAAACTTACTTTCCAAATACGTATTATTCATATCCAGGGTGGATGTTTTAGAGTAAGAATGGAAGAGAACTGAGAGCCATTGGTATTTGGTCCATTATTTGCCATGGAAACCACTCCTCTCCACACTTGTGTGTAAAAATCATAAAGGATAATCAAGCTAGAATACTTAATCCACAATGTAAATCAACATACCACAAGACACATATGGTTCTATATCATTGAGTGCAAGTCATAACTGATATTATTGATTACTAACAGTACTCAAAGTGGCATTTTGAGGCTTGTTATATGAGGGAACTAATAATTAGAGAATTACATCAGGCGAATTTTTCTGGGGTGAAGATTTGCTACAAACAATGAACCTCTTTCACCCAATTGGGAATTTATCAACAAGGCGGTTCTCTCGACCACAAGTGTTGCCTGCTTTGAAAATTACAGGTTTATACCAACGCTATGTTAAAGCGAGGGTGGTAAGGGGTGTCTGAGCTGGCGATGTAATGGGCTCTGAGAGGAAGTGCCCTTAAAAATGACCATCAGAATTCAAGCACCCACTGTTTAATCACAACCAACTTTCCATCGACCATTTGTCGTGGATTTGACCGGAGACCCCAAGAGACCTTGAAAATTGTTGGTATCAAAAGTTGACTACACCCACCACGTTTCATTACCATTCAAGCATTTGTAGTTATGGACCTTGAAATAAATCTATAAAATCTGTAGTCCTGACGGTTGGGACGAAACCACCAAGTTCATCATCCAACCATTTGCAGTGATTAGACCTGGCATGAGCCCTATGATCTTAAAATGACCTTGAAAAATGTTGGGTATCAAATATTGACTTACACCTCCAAGCTTCATGACCATTCAACCATTTGTAGTGATTCGACCTTGGATGACCCACCAGATGACCTACAATGAACTTTAAAAAAATTGGCACTGAAGGTGACCACACCCACCTCGTTTAATCATCCTACCAAATTCATCAGGGTCAGCTGGAAAACTAAAATAATCTCCAACCAAAATATGAAATTAGACAATTAAAAATCATAAATATTGGCAATTAAGGGGGCTGTGAAGTCAGGAATTCAAAGAACTGTTTTTGCGGATCTCTTTAATTGTTGGTCCAACATATATAAAAGTATACAATTTTGAGAAGGGAAATGACTCAAGGAATCCAAATATGATAATATTTTCCCCCAAAATACGTATTTTGGAGGCAAATCATAAAAAAATGAGATTTTCACTCATTTTTTTTGGTTCCATATAAAAAAATATGAAATGTGTATAAAAATGTGCCGTGTTCGTGTTGTATTGACAGGAGTATAGTTCTCGGGTCGGTATTTCCCCTTTTTCAAAATTCTGCACTATTTATCAAATGATTTGCCAAAAAACCAAAAAAACCGCGTGTTTCAATTTGGCACCAACGCCAAGATTGTTCAAAAGGTTGACATAACATAATTAAATCACGATTTTTAACCAAAAACGAAAAACTCTAAAAAATACCGACCCTAGATTTGATATGCTCTATACGATTTCATTCATTTCTACATGTTGCTGATAGGATTTACGAGTAACTGGGAACCGAAAATAACGAATTATCGCGGAAAGTGAACACAGAGAGAAAATCGCCATTTGTCCAAATATTGTCCCATTTCGCTACAAAATATAGCCTTACTCCAAACCAACAAGCGTTTTCATCTCTATTCTTCACACTGCTTTTGCACCAGTTCAAATGCTTCATCTGGCTACTTATGATCAAAATTCACAATTTATGAGGCTCAAATCGTGAAAATTTAAATCCCATTCTGTTTGAAAGCAACTCCACGTGGGCAAACCATTTTACAATTGCATACAAGTTTACCAAGGGTGTGCGTCATATCGAATCTATGCATCAAGGCATTTCTGATGCGATCATTACATCGCGCGCGCCGAATAGAACAGGAGATATTGCGTAATAAGCGAAATTACCCGCCCTTTTGCAGTTCAGCCCACAGGGGAGTGTTCTTGCGTCAAAAAGCGTTAACATAGTAAAGTAAAAATGGAACAAAAAATGAGGAGGAAAAGGAAGAAAAAAATATAATATATATAGTTCTGTTAAAATATATGGAAAGAACATGGTAATGCAGTTATTTTTTATTAAAACATGAAAAAAAACTAAAAACTGGCCATTTGACTAAGTCTGACTTCACAGCAACTTAATGAAGCCCAAATCAGCACATGATAAGTGTGGCACCCCAATCTATCGCCCTACGGAAACTGAAGTAAATTGAGCATAGCGTTTAGCCGCAAACATTTTTTTAAAGGTGTTGACAAATATGCTTGTGGAAATAGCTTATTAAATTTCAGAATATGCAAATAAGCAGCCAAAAGCAACACATGATATTGTGGCACCTCACTCTTATCACCCTACCACGTTGAGTAAAATCAGCATAGCGTTAGCCAGAAGACATTTAAAAAGGTTGAACCGAGGGGTTTAAGACGGACAAACGGAATTTGGATTAGTATGTGCCCACAAATGAACATTCGTTTAGGTGACACCAAATTGTGGCCCTTTTTGGCGGGGGGGGGGGAGGATTTGGCAAAAGTTGACCCTTTTACCAACTGCAATCTTTTGAGAACAAAAAAAGTATTCATTGCTCACTATGAGTCTTACACAGCATGTTTAGACCCTATTTGAAACTTTAAGGATTTTGAGAATATACCCATCAATTCTGTTTACAGGCTTGAATTGAAGACGGGTAGGTAATTAATTGCCAGAAACATGCCATTTTTTTAAGAGAAATTTGCACATGTCCCAAACTACACCTTGAATAGGACACCATTAATGAGAACTTCCACTAAGTGTGCGAACGAGTGTTTGGCATTTGTTACAAATCTACAGCCTAGTGTTTACTTAACTCGTATTGCAAAATGCAGTTATGGCAGTCTTTCCCATTGACACAATGACGATTTTATCTCATTGTTTCTTGCACTCGCTTTGAAATATGCATGAAGTGCAGATATGACATCTAAATGTATGTTATATTGATTTGCAAAACGTTGGCCGACCATTAGTATTCCATAAAGCTGTGCGCCTCGATGCAGAATATACACAGCCTAAAGCAAGTTTTAAAGGCTTAGCCATCGGCAGGCATCTGCCCATGAAGTGAGAAACCCACCTTTATTGGTTAAAATAAGGTAACCAGTTGAAGGAAAATAACCCCATTTATTCAAATGTACATTGTCATTATATTTGACTTATCAAACAATTTACAAGGCACCAATCAGTGGATACCAACCCAAATTGTTAAAAAAATCTCAATAATACGCAGTAGTCTAACAAGTGAAGGATGCTCGCCTGTTTAGAATTCGTGCAAGTATTTTTTTCCAAATGCCCAAAATGCCTACCAAAGGAAGAAAACAGCAACTTTCTTTTTCATTCAATTAAGTGTTCTAAAAGTGTCCGCCTGGACAGTAATGACTAAAAGTATCTGATTTTGCTTTGTAACTTGCAGGGTATGTTAGCGCAGCTATCCTTGTGAGTTCTGGTATTTTTTGATTTCTGATTTCGCAAATCCACCGATAGTGCCTTAAATCAACACCCTATGGTCCAGTGGATAGAGCATTTGGGTTGTGTGTACGAAGGTCGTGGGTTAGAGTCCCGCTGTAGCCACTGCGTTGTGCCCCTGGCCAAGACACTTTATCTCGATTGCCTCTCTCCACCCAGGGTTAAATGGGGAGCTTAGGATATTGTCCATGAGCGCCCCCCAAAGGTATGAGTTATTGCCGGGGGTATGTATCGCCGCAGTGATGTCTTCCAGGTAGCGGTAATAATTTGTTAAGCGCTTTGATAAACGTGAAAAGCGCTATATAAATGCTGCAAATTATTATTATATATAGTTTATTACAAAAATTCAAAATAATACCTTGAGTGTGTCAACTATTCATCCTCAAATTCTTGACCCATAACTAGTACCACTTTACCTGTGCCCGTGGGGATTCTCATCATTGTACCATGGAAGCCTGGTATTTTCTGTAATGGAAAATTATATAGTGTAAGAAAGCCAAGTTCATTTCACAATGATGTATATGAAAGTACCAAGATTGTTTAAATTTATAAAACAATGGTTAATTGGGCTGAGATATATGTACATAAAATAATTCACCCCCACACCTTACCACTGAACATAGACACAAAAAGAAGCCCCCCCCCAAACATGATATGTTTCCCCTGCCTGTCCAACCAAATGGAAAAATACCTGGTTAATGACGACACTATGGATCTGGCAATAAGGCTAGGAAAAAATTATGAGGGTGCTATACCACATGCCCATCTAGTGTGGCCATTTTGAAAAGTTACTGGTCAACAGTCAATTTTTTGTGTTTGCCGAAGCATATTGCGCTCAGTTTTAAAGACCACATCAGTGATTTGCTAAATCAGCAAATCGAAAAAATCATCAAAAATCTGATTTTAGATGTACGTACAAGTACAGGTATCCTAACAACATACCCTGCAAATGATAAGACCAGAAGCAACCAATAAGGACAGAATCGGAGATTGTATGGTCATTACTGTCCGAACGGACACTTACTACCAACACTGTAATTGGAGAATCGTATCTTGGACACACTGCGTTTTCGTCCTTTTCTTTCAATATCAGCTGGAAAAGGTAACTTATGAGAATTTTCACAGACTATCCTTCACTTTGAAGCTAATTCCTGCTGCAAATTTCAAATATTTTTCAATCACTGATAGGTCTTAAGTATACAACATATACGCTTCAATCGGAAAAAAAGGCTTCTTTAAGCATTTTAATCTTAATAAAGCAAAACATTTTAAACACGTAAATATTACCTCGTGAATTAAAGATCCTTTGGTAGTAATCTGACGCACAGTGCTAGAAAATTCTCAGCAGCTTTGGGGACTTGGTACAGAACAATTCAATCTTAATGTCACCAACATCAGTTGAGTGTTACAGACTGTAAAAGGAAAAAAACAAGGTATTAGGAATCATACCACTTAAATTATAAACTAGGTGTAGCAGCGCGTCGTGTCGATGAGTGTTGGCGTCGCAACAAATTGGCCCTTGCCTAAATGAGAGTCACAAAATGTTGAAGTTGTTTTAATAATGTGAAGACTAGTAACAAACCATTTGGGTGGTAAATATTTGTCATGTGCCATTTTGTTTAATTTTTAGGGTTTGGGGACGGAAACTGTGCCAAATTCAATTTCTAGTAACACTCAACTAGGCGTGGGAGTTTTGAAAACATGCACATCTTTCGATGATCTGTAGCTCAAAAAATCAGCCTTCATCATATGACTTTTTCAGTTTTGTTGGAAGAGGTATATGTTCCTAATCTTAAAAAAAATCAGT